>CAIGRL010183206.1:0-10075 GCA_903798325.1 Fraxinus xanthoxyloides | reverse complement strand
AAAAAAAATAACTTTGATATATGAATACTTACAGGAATTAAACTTTTGCTGCAATATCAATATCAAAACTTCAAAATTTATCCTCCTACAAGGTAAAGATTTTTTTGATTAAAGAGAACGATGTTTTTCTTCATTAGTTCTCCAATATAAATAGACTAATATCTTGAACCACCTACAAAAATCAACCGACTACAAAGGATCAAAAGTCAGTAAAAGTCCGTAATTACTACAGACTAAATGTTATCTTCAACCGAGTACAAAAAAATTAGAGGAATGATATATGTACCGAAGGAGGGACACCGAATTGTGTCCCCCCCTCACATGAATTGCGGGCCTCGCCCCATTAAAAAATCCCGAGCTGAGACCCCACACCCTCTGATGTGAGAGGGGGGACACAATTCGGTTGTCCCCCCCTCGGTACATGTAACAAATCCCAAAAATTTATATATATAATTTTGTCCTCAGCATCTTCCAGCGTCTTCTAGCATATTTGGCAGTAGTGTAAACACCATCTTCCAGCGTCTTCGCATCTTTGTCACTAGTGTAAACACAATATATGTGTACGGGTGGTTTTTTTATTTTGGGTGAAGGTTTTTTTTTTATTTTGGGTGAATAGTATGAGCACCTTGAAAGTCAACAAAGGTGGTGAGATTTTTTTTTTTTACTTTTGTCCATATGTGCTACAGTAATATGTGAGAGAAAAATGAGAATGAATAGTGAATCTCAAAGTCCCTCTTTCAAGAGAGTAAGAAAAAACAACTCTTCAGATCATTTCACAACTATACAGTGTTTCTATAACAAAGAAAATGAAACAGAGCAACTTTAAAAAAAAAAAATATTATATAGGTTCAAAATTGAAGCATTTTACCATCGCTAGGGTTGCAACTAGGATTTGGGGGTTAGTGGTGGTGCCAAATTTCAAAAATCAAATTTAAGACTTATTTATACAAAAATCAGGTCATAATTTATTTTTAATATTATTAAATTAATAATCTGCCACCCCACCCTCACAAACCCTAATTAATTTTCAAAAAGTATCCTATTATTGCTCCATTTTATAGTCAGTCTCTTCCTCCCTGGCACGCATGCTGACGAAAGGCGTAGCATCGGCACTAGTGTCATTGCTTCGTGTGCAGCCACTACACACGAAACAACAACAATGCAACGATCTTGGGCAGTTGAGATCTTCTTTGTCCTCGTTGTCGCTTCATGCGCAGCGACAATCTGCTATATTTGTCCATTTCTCTTACGTTTTCTCTTCATCTTTTAGTGTGGTGTTGATGGTTGGGTGTTGTAGAGGTAAGAAAAAATGTGGATTTTGATAAGGTGACGGCGGCAATTGTTTATACAGATGTGGTAGTAGTGGTGGCACTCTTAGGGTGGTGTTGATTTGAGGAGGTGGTGTGAGCAACAACGTTCGTTGATGTGAGCCTCACTACTACTTGTAAAGGAAAAAAAAAAATTGTAAAATTTATTTTTGACTCATATAGACTTAGGGCTTAGATATTGGTTGATTTGGTGAATTGAATTTGTATCTAGAGTTTTGGTTATTGGCGGTGGTGGTCATAGGCGAGTGGTGGAGGTGTCGGTGGTGGTGAAGTTGGGATGGGATTAATAGTGTTTGGAACCAATTTATTTGGGTTATTGTGTCCAATAAATTAATTAATTTATGATTAATAAATAATATATGACATCAAAATATGATATTGCGGCTAAACTTATAATCGCAACTCATAATTTGATAAGATTTACATTAATTTAATAATTTGTAATCGATAAATAATTTGTGACTAGTTGATTTGATAATTTGTGACCGTGAAATAAGTTGTGATCTATAAAATTCGTGATTTGATATATTAATTTGATAATTTCTAACCGTTAAATAAGTTGTGACCTATTAAAATTCGTGATCGATAAATAATATGTTGCCTATTAATTTAATATTTTTTTATCATTAAATAAATTATGACATATAAAATTTGTTATGTGACTGGCATTCTGTGATTGTAACTATTACGTAACTGTGACCATAAATTATATAGTATAATGAATTTAATATATTTAATTAATAATATATTTAATTATCTATTTAATTAATATACTTTAGTTATGAACTGATTTTAGAAATTTTAAAAGATTTTTTAATTTTTTTTTTAAATTATATCTATTAACTACCTTAAATATAATCTTCCCTTTTTTAAAAGATAAATTACTTAAAAATTCGTTTAACTATAAATTTTGGTCAATTCTAACTTAGTTCAATCTTATCCAAAATAATTTTTTTCTCGAGTGTAATATATATGATTAATTATGAGCAACCAAATGAGCCCAATATTGTTACGATAATATGGTTTATTTTAAAAAATTAATATTACACCTAAAGTAATTATTTTAGTAAGTTATAACTTGAATTTGGTTTATCCTGATAATGTTTTTCCACCAACAGAATAATTCTACTAAATATAATGTTACCCTAGTCTCTTGAATTGTCGAGATAATTTTTTGTTATTATATTTTTTGGATTGTACTAAGTCTTCGCTTAAAATATAAATATATTATTTATTTAAATATGTAAGTATTTTTATTGCTTCAAAAAATTACGTTTTGAATTGACCCTATTGACTGTCTCTTCTTTCAGGTTCCAGTTTTAGAGTTTGACGCCAATATATGCTAGAGGATAAATGAGAAAGATAATTTTGGAGAGGAGCTCACATGTTAAGCTTGATAGATTTTCACCGGATTTTGAATTAAAACACAACCACAATCCCAATCACAATCACAATTGCAATCACAATCACAATCACAATTATCTTCTACATAGTAATCGTGCCCTCGGTTTAATTATTCCAGATTTCCTAAGACGTCTATGCAATTGTTTTCAATATTAGAATTTCAACATCTGATTCCTAACTTCATATTCTCTAAATCTTAAACCCTAATTTTCTATGCATTTATCGGTTTTAATAGTATTTTTTATTTTAGAGATTTACCGCATTTTTTTTCTTTTTAATGTAACCAGTATGTAACACGTGATTTTGTAACCGTTCATCCTAAAACTATATATTATATAGAAGATGAAAAAACATCACTACATGAAACTATTTATTATAAAGAAGATGAAGAAACATTACTAATTAATCAGAGATTAATTGCGTACAATGAACCAAAGAAAAAAATAAAAATCCTTGTTTGACGATCATTATTTTCAAACTCTTTTTTTATATCATCTGTCCATTTATGTGGACCCTATATGCATCAATCCCAACACAAATTCTTCAATCACCTTCCTCCTATGCTCAAATTTGATGACCCAACATGAGTTTTGAAATATATTGTTTACGTTGTTCTTGAAAAAGATGATATTTACAAGACTCTCTATTTATTGGGGTCAAGATTCGATAAACGTGGATTGTGTGATTTGTGCGTGCATTATAAACTTTCTATCTATTCATTTATTTGTGTTTTATTGGCATTTAACTAACTGCTGAATTAATTTTACTAAAGTCAAAGCATTTTTAAGATCCTTTTTAAACATAAGATATTCTCCATTTTAAAGTGTCAACCATTAAAATTATGCTTCAATAGACTCTTTAAACTAACATTTTAGAATAAAGACTAAGTTTCACTCTCTATAATTAAATGTATTAAAAGTATTTCAATTTTCAATGTAGTAAAATAATATAATAACTTGAAATGGAGCTAATGAAAATGAAAGATAGAGAAAAACAAATATATTTTGAAGTGTGATTTTCTAGTGAAAGTTAAGGACTTTTGATGGCTAATTTGTTTAGATGTGTTTTATGTATTCTAGGTGTTTGTCATTTTTTTATTAGAGTAATGCTATTTAGATCTATTGGATTGCAACCTCAGTTTAGTTGACGTTAATGTTGCATTAAATGATAATTATAATTAAATTACTTATTTAATTTCACATTTCATTTATCATATCACCTAGACTTAGGTTGCAAACGCGGTGGGGCTACATAGTATTTTTTTTTATTACCTCACATCTTTACTGACCGTGAAAAAGTAAATAAAGTGGGCGTGAGTACAAATATTGAACCCACTAGAAATAAATATCTAACCTAGTTTCCAATTAACCTAGTTGTATTCAAATATTAAAAAAAATGAAGAGTCCTC
Source organism: Fraxinus xanthoxyloides (assembly GCA_903798325.1). Taxonomy (NCBI): domain Eukaryota; kingdom Viridiplantae; phylum Streptophyta; class Magnoliopsida; order Lamiales; family Oleaceae; genus Fraxinus; species Fraxinus xanthoxyloides. The sequence goes on along the minus strand of CAIGRL010183206.1, from coordinate 5,935 downwards.
TTGTCGCTCCTAGATAAGTTGGTCCATACATGAACGAGAGCAATCAAAGATCGCAAGTTCAAATCTTGCCTACATGGGTAATTTTGCACCTATCTCATTAGCAAAAAAAAAAAAAGGAAAAAAGAAAAAAAGGCGCCATACGGAAGACTAAACTTAAATAATGCTCTTCTTGTCTAATAGCTCAAGTTTTTTGATGAATTCATCCTACTCAAATGATTTTCTCAACCCTCATTTACCTTCTGCAAGTTATTGTAATTGTTTGATGTCTCACTTTCTGCAAGCTTCATCGAAAGATGCATTTAAAGCTACAACAGAAAGCATAAAATTCCCTTTTAATTCTAATATTTTGTAGTTCCCAAGAAATAAATTACGTAAAAAAAAAGGAATGATCTATTGTGTCATATGTTCCAACACATTGTGTAGTGACTTGTTCGTCCCACATAGAGTAAGACCTGGATTTGTTTGTCCCACATCGAAGAGGAGCAGTTAGCCAACCTCTTTTGTTGTGGTGTACATAAGATTTCCTTCGTACTTTGGATCCATCCTAGTTTGTGAGACGGTCATTGAACGTCTTTGAGTGAGACAATGGAATCTTTTGTAAACGTAGTATGATAGTATTCATAGTTTGAGGGGATTTTTCAGTTTGAACACTTTTTTGTGTTCTTTCATATAATCCCGAATTTTTTGGGTGTACACAGAATTTAAAGTGAGAGAGATTGAAAGTGATCGTAAGAATTATTCAAGACAAATCTATATATTTTATGGCAAGTAGTTTTCTTGGTTTTTGAAATTCTCCATGTAAACTCATCGTGTTCCTTCTATAATTATTCCCTATTTTAATGTTACGGTTCCTCTTGATATTTCTCAAAGGAGAATCATAACGGTGAATCTGGACGTGTACCAAGTTGGTTGACAAAGTCACTTGAAAAATGAGGTGGTAGCAATTAAAAAAGCCAAAAAAAAAACTTCAAAATAACAACATCCTTCTCTCTCTCCCCATTTCCCTTCCCCGTTTCTCTCTCCCCATTTCTCCCAAATCAAACTTACACGAAACCCTTAATCCCAAACAAATCACAAGCCTTCTCCGGTAGTCACTCAGTTTCGACACCAACCGTACCTCAGGCATCACTGCATTCAAATTATTGAGACCGCCACTATACCTGCAAAGCTTTGCAAGAGGGAGGGTATGAAACAAGTCCACAACTCCAAGATCAAGTTCCCCTTAGTGTTTAGGAAGGTGAGACCACCAAGCAGAAAGCTCAAAACAACCTACAAAACATTTTTCTTCTCCAGCATCGAGGAAACCGCTTTGTGCAATTCCAACAAGATTTCTTGCTTTCTCTGACTCTGCAATTCCTTTCTTTCTGTTGAGTGTAAGAACATTTTTTTAATTTAATTTCTATCATTAGTTAAAACTTTTTTGGGTAAAAGAGATTAATGGGTCGTCACTGTTCAGTAAATGTATATATGGGTTTGCATTTTCTTGAATTCTTTTGTGGTAAGTCTTGAACTAAATTGGTAAAAGTAAAAGCCTTAACACATTTCTTGGAGCTATTTTTACTCGAAATTATTAATCTCGTGGACCTATTTCATGTAATTGTTTGGAGATGTCTTCTGGTACTTGTGCTTATTACGATGTTTTCTTGTTGGTTGAACTGCAATTGTTGGGATCTCTATTTTTCGGGGATTAGGTCTGAATTAATAGCAATATAATTTGTTTTCTTGAAGAAAAATCAAGATTTTACATGCGTCCGTGTTGTTGTTTTTAGCTTTTGGAGTTCATCCAATTACTCTCTACTTTACGTTTAGAAGTGATTTACAATTTACGTAAATTTTGAAGTGACAATTGCTAGGCTAAGTATGTAAATTGGTTCGATTGACGAACACAGAATACCGAAAAGAACTCTGGAGTTTGCCACGGTTGCAGGAGTGTTGGACACTTCTTCGGCGATTGCCAGATAAAACGTCGATGTCCACTTTGTGTGCATGGATTGCATAAGTTTTTTGAGGTTGAGAGGGACACTGTTAACAAAGGCAAGTTCTTCAAATGTTGCAGTGTGAAGTGTGGGTTTTGGGAGTGGTGCAAAGATGGAGAAGTAATCGGTGAATGTAGCGGTACTAGGGCTAAACCAGGGGCGAACAAAGAAGTTGAAGATATGACGCGAATGTTCCAATCTCAAGTTCGGCTAAACAATGAAGAAGAGCTCTTGATTTCTATGACTGTGAATGTGATGATCTGCATAGAAAAAATACCCGATGAAGGGAAACTGAAGGGGATAAACATGGCTTGATTAGTTGTTTACGGTGAAGTAGCCATGTGATAACAAGCTGCATGTTGTAAATATGAATTGGTCGATTAGTGTAGTGCAGTCAAGTGGTACATTTTGATTTAAGTAAAAATCTTTATTTCATGTACCTTGGACGTTCGTGAAATTATAATATGAGTATTTCGATTAATGTTTTGGTGACTATGTTTATACATTAAAACGTCCATATCAAACCATTTGACATCCTGTAATTTAAACATTGATTGAAAAACATTAAAACAATATCCTTCTATCAAGTTAAATTGAGAAAGATTACAGTGTTTAAATTAGTGGAAGGAAAAAATTGACCAGGCTAATAACAGAAAGCAAATGTACTAACTCAGAACAATTGACAAGGCTTTCTAAATTAGTGGAAGGAAAAAACAAGAGAATATATTAATTTGCCTACAGAATATAATAAAGCAATAATTTAACAATCCTCCATTCAACTATAATGGTGAATAATTCAACAACCCTACGTCATTTAACTTGAAAATTTTATAAAACAAATCTCTTGAGGACGCTTTTTCTTTTTGCTCAATCAGATGACGCTTTGCGATGTTGTTCGCCTCCATTTAAATGGAGTCACGATGATGTGGTAAATATGGATCGTTGTATGGGTTCTCATTTCCTAACGTGTGAATTGAAATTAGTAAGAATCGATTAGTTGTCAATTGTACGTGAGGTGATTAAAATATATATGTACCTTGTGAATTTGGAAATACATTTGTCATTGTAGTATGGATGAACATAGACGACGACATTTGTTGTATGAACACATGGCTTATACCGTGACCCTACATCATGTTGTTGTCATTAATTATACAACAAAGTGCATAAAAAAACAGATTATTTAAAAACAGTGAGTTTAATAGACTTACCATTATGAGTTGTGAAAATGAGTACGGCATTGGCATTGGCACGACGGTGGTAGACCTTTCCTAATTTGCTGTTCGATCGCACCTGCATGTACATCAGAATTTTTTTTCGTATTACTGTATTGATTTATCTTTAAAAAAATAGTTTTTCTTAGTACGAATATACCTTTGACTTCTTAGCGCTTGCCTCCAATGGGCCTTTTCTCCGCAATTTCATCGGGGCTCTCTTTTTCTTCCACGATATAGGATCCTTGACAGTCTCAATGCTTTGATTTTCAGATGCAACACACTACAAATTTGTAATACTATCGAAACTCAACTTCATCAACTAAACTCTTTATTTTGAAGTTGTATCCAATCCATGATAGCACGATACCTCCCTTCATCATCCGTCGCAAAGTCTGCTACAGTGGCAAATGCCTGACACATCTCGTCATACCTTAACTACCAGGAGTACTAACCATACCAACATAATTCAAGGCGACCTGCGTGTGTGCTCTGCTAACTTCCCTCATCCATCTGCGCAGAATATACCGATCTAGCATCATGATCAACTAATTGCATATCAACACTGCAATCGCTTGCCTACATACTCTACCCCAAAATTCAAATAGATGACAATAGCAGATGGTTACACAGTTCTCTATATGAAATGACACCTAAAAAAAATTTCTCCGTCGTTACTCGCCACAAACGATGTCCTCACATACCTGATATGTTGTCCTTTGATATTCTTCGAAGCAAAGATTAGGTCAGTACACCTTTCCTGTAAATTCGACCTGAACTTCGATAGGGTGTACAATTTCTGATATTGTTTTTCTATTTCGTACGTGGTTGCACACGGTATCATTTGAGAGAAAGACCTGAAATTAGCCTGAAATTTCTTTTCTACCTTATTCCGCAGGGCTCGCTCGTACTGTTCGACGAATTGCCTCAATGATGTCTTTGAATGCACATAACCATCGAATAAGGCGTTCATACTTTCACTTCTTTACATTGTTGACATACCGTATAGAAATGCTTTTGTTCAAAACACACCCAACGACCTCTGTTTTCATACAATTCGAATAACCATCATCGCGTAAGTCATACATATCGATCATCACTCTCCAATCTTTCTCAAATTCTTCGACAAATTGTGAATCATAAACCACTACATGTATATCCAAACGTTTTAGGCAACTTTTTCAGTATTTGCCAAAGACACCATCTATGTTTAGTATTCGAAAAAACTATCTTAATTGCTTTTTGCATCGCTATGTATTGATCGGTAATTATTCCTTGCGGAGCTTGACCATACATGCACTTCAACCATGTCTTGAACAACCAAACAAATGTATCTATGTTCTCATTCGACAGCAAACCACAACCAAGCAGCATTGATTGTTCGTGATGATTCACGCCAACAAAAGGGGCGAAGGGCATATCATACTTATTAGTAAGGTAGGTTGTATCAAATGTCACAACATCCCCGAATTCCTTATATGCTTGCCTACACCCAGACCAGAAGACATTTTTCAGATGCGAATCATCATCCAAGTTAATACTAAAGTAAAATTCAAAACAACGGGATTGCATTTCAGAAAAGTAAGACTCTATTGCAATTGCATCACCCTGACCCAGTCTTAGCCGTCTCACTTCTTCGATATAATTCCAACAATCCTTCTCAATACAAGTCATGTTCTCGTAGCCACCGACCTCGACAACTACGGAGTTAAAAATTTTATGTAATGGTATTCTTGCTACATCATTCACTTCGAGCTTTTGTTTCACGTATGCACTAATATCTCGGTTGCATTTATACATCCTGGACTTAGTAGGACTAGTCTTGTGATTATGGTCAAGGTGGATCGAGTTAATCTTCCAGTAACCATGTATATCTAACAATGTAGATATCCTGACTTTACAACCCGTCTGAATTGTTGGTTGCGGCTTCAAAGAGGTACTTGTAGTACCAATTCTTCACCCATTCCTACTACACGTCAACATGACAAATCTTAAAACACCGTCATCATATCTCATCGAACTCCTCTTCCTAACTGGAAAACTTACGACATAAGCATATCTTGCATAAAAATCATACACTTCTTTTCTATCCTTGAACTGCATACCAACTTTGGGCACAATAATTCCATCTCTTCCTATTGTTTCATCCTCTCCGACATTCAATGTGTCCTCTACATTCTCATTTTCGGATTCGACAGACAAAACATCTTTCATAGTAGGATCATCCTGCAAGAGGCTGAGGAGTTTATTCTAATCTAAAAGGCTGATTGCATTCTATCTAGCTCATTATTTAAACATAACATAAATATTAATTTCCTCAATGTTCTGAATTCAAAATCAAAATCATAGGAGTAACCTATGATCGATGCATCTTTGCTTTAAAACAGAATATATCCAAATCAACAAAACAAAATCAAAATCATAGAGTTGAGTCGTTAAATTTAAAACATAATATATCCAAATCAACAAAACTAAATCAAAATCATAGGGTTGATTTGTTAAATTTAAAACATAATATATCCAAATCAGCAAAACAAACCACATGCCATTGATAGGAGGAACCTATGATCTTTCTAATTCACTAACAAATTTACACTAAAGGGGCCTTTTTCAATCTTCTTCACCTCCATCCCAACACCGCCCACCCATACCCATCTTCCCGTAACTCTGAATAATAGGAAATTAGATTCAGTGTAGCCAACATTTTATGCTAAACAGTATTTGGCAATAGACATAAAACTCATC
>CAIGRL010183201.1:0-13226 GCA_903798325.1 Fraxinus xanthoxyloides | reverse complement strand
ATTCGACGAAATTTATGAAGTTAAGTGATCGTTTGTCATTCTTTTTACCTCTATGATGGAAATTTTTGCTGTATTGTGGTTTTAATACTGATAGAGACCTCTGATTTGTTCTAAATTCTGCATTGTATTATCATTAATTAATTAGTCTTGACATACGTCTTGCATAAGGTCTTGATAAAGAAATTAAATACCGATACAACTAATACATGTAATTGCAGATTCTATGAACACGAAATGAATGAGACATAATGATTTACCTCAATAGGTAGAAAAATGAGGGTTAGATTGAATTTCATTATCTCTTTAGTAGGGTATCAACACATAATCATCCATATCCTGACTTTTTTTTAAAAAGAATAAAGAGACCTTCAAACGCAAAGTGTAGAAAATAAGTTTTGAATCAAATCTATTAATATTATTTTTGTCACTTCTCATCATTTTAAGTGTTTTAACTTTAATGTAACTAATGCTTAAAACAAATAATTTTTTTTATATTTACGCTATCATATAACCAACTATATTATGGCACGGACATTGCATGTGCGTCTTACTAGTAATCTAAAAAAATTCTACCAAACAAGTGCTAAATATCACGCAGTCCCATCTCATTCCAATAATTTCCCTTTTAATTACTCATCTTTTCTTATCAAGAAAATGAAAGAAAGTAACATGAAACAATCTTATACCACAAAATACCCATGATCTGTATTTTTCTGTTATGTCAACTGGTTTGGTTTAATTTCAAATGCTTTTTAACCAAAACAATTAATCTATATCAAATAATTTTTAAATAGTTTGGTTCAATTGAAAATCAAATCATTAAACAACAATTTCGATCCGATTTTGTTTGTTCAGCCCTAGTCAAGATTCAAATTAAAGCAAGAGGGAAAAAGATCAGATCCCAGTACTTTTGCTTTTTTCCATTCTTTAAAGGAAACCATAGCAACATTCTGTGGGAAAAACTCCTTGGGATTGCTTCCACTTTAACTCCTTCCAAGATTTATTGACCATATTTTCACTCCTTTTTGACATACCCAGATTTTTTGGTCTCCCCAGATAAGCAAAATGTGCACTCAACTCTCAACTTTACTTCCTCAACCTAACATGCCCTGTCACATGTACAGTAGTAACTCACGCAAACAATGCATTTCAATGGAAAATTTAACAATTTACACAAGAATAAAAATCTAAGGACGTGTTAGGTAGAGATTAAAATCGAATTAAAATTGAAAAATTAACCGTTGTTGTTGACTCTTATTAGATGAGTGAGACTTAATAACAACTAAATTTTCAATTTTAATTGGATTTTAAACACGACCGAACCCTAAGTGTACAACATTGATTGACAACAATAGTTGACAACCTTGTGTTATCAAAATCCTAGTATGTGATGTAGAAAACAATTTGTTAAAATGGTTAAATATAATGATGTCAAATAGGATATTGTCAACTAATGTTGTCAACCAATATTGTACTTGTAGCATGATTCTTTACACAATTCAAGTCACAAGTTTCAAAGTTTACGGAGAGTGTATAAAGTAAGTTTCACAAAAATACGGTATGTGAAGTTTGAAGTTTTGCGTTCAAGTATCAACTTCACTTCCTCGACAAAATATAACCCATCTTTCCCAGTCACAGAGGCTGCGCTAATACACTTATTGTATACACATCGAATAGATATATAAACATGTAAACAGAGTGGTTTTTGAAAAGAGCGACAAAATGCTCTCAAGCAAAGTTATATAAAACACAAATTCTGGATAACAAATTAAGAAATTTAAAAAATGAATCTACCATCTACAGTATAATTTGCTATACACAATATGTTATAAGCATTTATGATTATACCAAACTTCAAATTGTGGATGATGAGCATTCGTACGAAAGCTGCAGCTCAATTTTGTGGCACGTATACTTCTCTTGCTAGGTCTCAGCTTCTGAACAAGGGCAGAGAGGGTCAAAACTTTTCAATGGATCTCTTATTTGAAGCAGATGTATATAGTAACAGAGAGAGAGAGAGAAAATATACAAGAGATTGTTAATAAAATTGTTCTTTGCTATTACCTTCGTCAAGTTTGATCTCTAGAAGCTCCTGAATGGGCTGGCGACATATAGGACACTTGTTCGACTGAAGCCTCAACTCCTTGGCACAATCGCTACACATACACTGGAAACCAACAAACATAAATATCACATACAAGCTTCTCGTGAAACTGCTCTAAAGGACATTGCGATGTTGAAGAAGAGTAGAAGGAATACGAGAAAAGGTTCTGAATTCAGACAAGACAAGGGAGGATCGAAGGATATATCTTTTTCATGTTAATTCCTATTTCGAAAATTGATCCATGGAATGAAACTGCACATAGAACTGCTGCAGATTCAGACTTGATTATTAGTTTTTAACAAATAAGTTGCCTGTTCTTTTGTTCTTTACTAATAGGAAGAACGAATCAAATGCAGAATATATCAGCTCTTCATCTTAACTTCTAAAGAATGACTAAGACAATTCCGATATAGAAGGGACCAAGACATTTGTTGACTACTAAATAACGGTTTAAAGTCAAACTTTGAGTCAACCTAAGTTGACACAAGAGGCTTGTCAAATACTGTGTGAGTTTCTCTAGCAGAGGACTTCGGTTGGAGAACTTCTTATTAGCCTTTTCCCCTTAAATTTCATGACGATGAATTTGAACATGTTTGAACTCTCCGTACAGAGTTCTGATGCACACCCAAAAACAACGGGTAGAATCAAAATAAAATATAACTCAGAATGCCAATACTCTGCTATTCATGCTGTCTATATCATCAATCAAGAGTCAAGGGTCAAGGGGATAAGGAATATTAATTTGATGACACTATTAGCCTTGAACAACGACAAAACTGATTCTCTGACACATAGATAAACTTGTTTACATTTGGAAATCATATTGGTACACTTGTTAACATGTATCATATTTTGACCATATTGGTATGCTTGCTATCATATATTATGTTCTGAACATATAGATAGTCAAAGTTCTGGCTCTTACCATATGTCTACAGGGCATAACAGCCGTATTCTTTTCCTCAGTCATGCAAATGACACATTCTTTTCCTGAGTCCACGGTACTGATTGCTGTTTCATCTGGACTGCTGATGCCATAAATCTCACGCAGCTCATAACGAACACCATCAGTCCACAAAATTTGCTTGATAATTTTTACTTGAAAATTTCCTTCGTCTTTCTTTTCTAAGACAGCCTGAGTGATTTGTGCATTGGGAGATGTATTCACCACTTCCTCATATGGCCGTTCATCCATATGGGTGGATGGCACATGCGACTCAGCTGATATAACAAGTGGGTAAATGTCCTCTCCTGGGGAAGGCTTTGACAAGTCATCAAGGTCGAAGAAGCCTAGATCAACACCAGTTCCAGAAGGCTGGCAGAATTTCTGGCTCACTCCTTTTTGAAATGGAATTTTTACAGGCACAATCTCAGGATACACTGGGGTGAATGTACAGTTGACCCCCTCCTTGGCGAAATAGAAGATAGTGATACTGAAATACAAGAGTTTTATATATTAGGTATAGAATGTCATCTTTGCAAAATATGAACAAAGTCCCCAGCAAGCATAATGGCAACATAGGGCTATACTACAGACTGCAAGAAAGCATGTGGAAGCACTGAAGCAGACAATTTTCTCGACATTCAAGCCAAGGGTTCAGCATATAGTAACATTGAATATGCAATCGAAAAAGGGAACTTGAAATTTACAAAACAGCTACAAACACAAAATGCTACCTTAAGCAATGCAAAACCAAGATACATGCACATGTCAACACTAAAAAGGGATCACTGCAGCCTTGCACCACCATCACTGCAGACAGCAATCTCAACACCACCCACTAAAGTACTATCCCGCTGCGATCCTACATATAATAACCCATCTTATATTTCCACAGTCACAACCCCCAATCAATTTTGTTGATGTTCAATAGACAAGAAAAGTCTACTGAGTACAAACTCTAATTTTAATTTATTCCATGGCATGAAGAATTTGGCACTCCCTCCCCCACCTCCCTCTCTTCTAGAATTGTTTAATGTTACTGTTTACATATATCAAATTGCTGAGTGTTGATGAATGTAAATAAGTCCATGCAAATGGCGTTAATCCAATGAAGAACACGGTCTCATTAGCACAGGGATGGTTGAAAGTAGTTGAATGACTTTGAAGAGGTCCAGTCACCCTCAACAATAAAAGAGAATGAAAATGCATTGTTGTTAATTATGTATAAACAGGTCATGCTTTGTGTTTGACGGCCTGTTTCTTGACGTCGGAAGGGACAATGTCTTTCTTCAACGGGTGGAGGGTCAAGGGAGGAAATAAGAATGAGGAAAAACAGAAGAACTAATTACCAAATAACCTTGGGAGAGAATGATTGAGACATGAATTAATCTTAAAATGATGGTTTAAGAAAATTAATTAAGAGACAGAGATGTGAAAAATGAGCATATATGCTATGTATTTGCTAAGAAACTGATGGAGCCAACAGATGGAGGAGAAAAACCTTCATGCAATTTTACTTAATTTAGAGAAGATGTGTGATAGGGCGAGTGAAAATGCATTATAGTAGAACTTAGAAAAGAAAGGAGTTAAACAGGTCTATTGATGTTATCAAATATCTGTGCTAGGATTTATGACCACTTTAAAAAGTAATGGAGAGCAGCGATTTCCCTATTGCTGTACGGCTACATCATGTCATCCTGGTGGATGAAGCTAGAATGGGACTCATTTCTTAGTTGGAGTTGTTGAGAGAACATCTTGAAACAATAGATTCAAAGTTAGCCAATGTGAGAACAATTGAATGGAGTGCGAGTTTCATAAACATACAAAAACTCATTTGAGGCATAGTTGAGATTAGAGGCCATAAAATATGAAACTAGGCTAAACTATTCTTTGGAAGGGAGATGGTGGAAAAGATGTTAAAGGAGTGCTCTAAACAGACAAATTGTACGTACTGATGAAAAGGAAATTTGAAGGGACTCCTCCACCTCCAATACTGTATGAACCAAATGTTTAATTATTAAGAAACAGCTCCACAAGTTGTACATGGCTGAGATTAGAATATTGAGAAGGCTTTACTATTAAACAAAACTAATTAAGATGGATTGGGCACATACAAAAGATCATCGCATGTACCCATTAGGAGAAGAGAGGAAAATGGTATAAACAATAAACCTAGAGAAGAGGTCAACCTAAGATCACATAGATTGAGGTGATTAAATAGGACTTAAACCTCTCTTGCCAAATGAAGTGGAAAGAGGAAACTTGTAGCTAACCCTATATAGATATGAGAGAGAAAAAAAAATTGTTGAATTGAGTTGAAAAATGTGACATGAAATAACAAATCCATTCAGCTGATCATTAACTAATACAAGGTAAAAAAATGAAATTAATGAAGAACTTGTCAACACCACAAATTCCTCAAATACACCACTTCTGGGAAATTTGTCAAAAAGTTCTCAATTCTGTTCCACATCTTCACTAAAAAAAAAACGGTTGAACCCCAACCTTGAGGGCCCCCTACTGCCCCGCCCCTAGAGCATCGTGGAGGAAGTAAATCGCGGGATGTGCCTCAGCAGGCCAGGGTACAAGAGCTTTCATACTGGTGTCCACAAAGAGTCAAATTCCAAACCTTGTTAGAGGCAGGAATCGAATCCTCACACTGCGGCTATCAGCTCAACTGAGATTACCTCACTCCTATCCTTTGCACTACTGAGCTATACCCCGAGGGGCTAGTGGTCCACATCTTCACTAACTTGAATAGTATATTGTTTCATATTCAAAAATATGGAACAATCTCGCAAGTAACACCACCAACTAACTCACCCGTTTTATTATGAGAAAACTTAAGGGTGCATGTAAATAGTTCCAAACAACACTAATTCTTGAAACTAAGATAAGAAGTTCAAGAAAGATAAACTGATTCTCCATAATAAGAAGAAAATAAATAAAGTAAAATATGCAGTTGAAGAAGAAGAAAAACAAGAGTTTTAATTAATAATCATCCCAGACATGTAAAATCGTTAACCTTAAACTTTTTCTATTCCACGCAACCCAAAGAATAGCCAGTATTAGAGGGCTTAAGATTCTTGGCCTTCACATTCCTCAAAAGGCAAGTAATCTTACAAAAGTGCCCTTGGCTAATGAATTAATGACTAAAAGATTCTTTACTTTACTCTTCAGACTTCACTCTATCACCAGAATTGACCATTCACATACATTTTCAGTGATCAGGTTCTCTTGAAGTATAAAGCTAGTACAAATAAGTACCATGTTTGCCGAATAAACCTGATCTGTGTGATTCATATGACTAGACAAGATTACATGAATTTATCATCCTCAGGTACGATATTAGGTATTTAATGACTAGAAACAAATATAATTTGCAAGAGTCGACATTAAAACAGCATGATTGTAATTTGCACAACAAGAACTGGATATTTCAAATCATCTTGTAGAAAATTTCATCACAGCTTCTCAAAGTTGAATCTAAATACGATGCACAGATATGAAATTAACTTAGAGAAATCATTTTTCCTCGCCTCAGCACCAATGAAATTTATGTCTTCTTTTGGATGGGTGCAGGGGATAGAAAACCACTCATTTTATCCTAATGTCTCTCTATTTGTGTTTTGATGCTCAGAATGCCTAGAACCACTGTAATTGATCCAAGTCCTGACAAAATGCATAGGCTACCATCTTTGGAATCAGTTCTAATCAAGCAATCACTAGTTTCTTACAGGTTTTTAACATCAATTACATCCTTAAAACCTTTAAAATATTCCTTTTACAGATCGGAAACACAGTACAGATCCTTACCAATGAAAGTCAAATGCAAATGACAAAATCAGAATCCACATCCAACACAGGCATAAAACACATAATATCCACGGTGTATACCTAAAATAATAATATAAAAAAAAGACAAAGAAAACAAAGGGAATAATATCAAGTATAGGCACGAGTAAGCAAGAGTTAAATACCTTCCATCAACCAAGGCATCGAACGTGAAGGTTACCAATTGGTAATCTTGGTTCAGCACGTCTACTTGAAGCATGATGGTGTCCTTGTGAATATTCACATCATTCTTAATCTTCTTGGCACTCTGGTGATCAACGTAAGGGACTGGAGGTGGTAGCGGCGGCGGCGGAGGGATTGGGCCCCACCTCATAGGGGGGATGAAATTCGGACGGTAATTGGAGTATTGACCCGTGATATGCATCGGCCTAGAATAGTAATTAGAATAGTTCTGATTATAATTGTAATTAGGAAGATATGGAGGAGGAGAAGGGGGAGGAGGCGGCCGCCGCGCCGGGGTGAGGTGCTGTGGTGTTGAAGATGGTGCATGATAAGGGGCGTTGGCTGCGAAGGAATAGCTTGGTGGTTCAGGGGGTTGGGATGGTGGTTGCGGTCGGCAAGTATTGGGTGCTGATGTAGACGCTGGCGGTGGTTCGATAGGGGTGACCGGAGGAGGAGGAGGAGGTCTAGAAGAGGAGGATGGAGTGACAGGTTGTTGTTGGTGGTGGTGATTAACTTGGTTCTGGTGGGGCTGGTCGTAACGATTCCTTTTACTCCACGAAACGCCCATTTAGATTCGAAGTAGCGGCCAGTTGCGGTGGCGGAATGGTTGGAGAATTTTTTTGTCCAATTCGGAGAAGACGAGACTAATCGGTGGTTGGTCAATATTGTATTTGTTGATGAATTTTCAACCCTTTTGCACCAAGAAGAAAAGAATAATTCCACCGTCGACACTACCCAAGTTGTCGTGCACCATTCTATGTTTCATTACATTGATATCGCTGAACATGACATGATGACTCGATCGTGACAATGAGATCATATCTCAATTCATAATCATGTCTAATCAACAAAATATCTCATCCAATCTTATGGATCTCAATGAAATTTCATTCCTAAAAAAATTGACTTAAAATCTAACAAAGTATGAAAGGTCCTAATTTCACTAATTTTAGGTGTGATAATTAGTGCCAACACATTTCTCTTCATTTTACTAGTCGAAGCATTGTAAGGGGCTTCTCGAGGACTGTTGCCCCTGTTTGGTTTTGTTACAAATCAGATTTTCAATTGACTTTGATAAAAGTTGATAAATCATGTTGTTGAAAAGTTGATGAAAATAGTGAATTTCATGAAATATATGGTTACAAATGAATTTGAAAAATAAATGAAAGTAAATATTATTTTAGCAGAAACGGGAGCCTAAATCACAATCGTGCTCGCACCTCTTAAAGTTGCATTTCAAGTTTCAACTGCATCATTTGTCATAATTTGTGGGAGGAAAACAAGAAGCAATAGTAACTCAAGATGTGACAAAACGTCATATTCCCAAATAGAAGTTCTTGGCGCCAGCAATATGACCTTACCAAATTCAACACCCTTCATCAAATGCTTATTCGGATAATTCAAAACTAACAAGCATTAAAGGCATATCATATCAAAATCCTAATTAATCAATAACTATTCAAAACCATTATTTTGATACTACCATCGAATCTATCAAATTATCACAAAAGGAAAAATACTCTACCACAAAATCATAATAAAACACACATTAGTGTGTTATGATTTAGATTCGCTCGGTTGTGTGCAACCTCTCTTGGTTGAGAAGCGACAACATACATAGACCCCCCATCGTGGGTAAAGTTTACTTGCAATAGTTAGTATGCGTTTGGTACAGCTTTTTGAGGATTTAAAAGCACTTTTGAAGGTGGAAAGCACAATATGATCAAGATCAATTGATGATTTAGCCACGGAGTCATCATCTTTGCGATTTTGAACTTCCTTATCAGTAGAATCTTCAACTCCCACTCACTCATCATCATCGCGAGTGGGGCAAATCTATTATGCTCTGTTCGTCTTCGTAGCATAAATACATTAAAATTATAGCTAACAATACCCTTCTTTGACCGGGAAGGAAATACAACAGCAAAATGGTTCTAGTAGTTCTTAATTTTTCACAAAAATGTCACTTGAATATCATTACTTACCCTCGAGACCCCTATACCAAAAATATTAAAAAATCGTTACTTATCATATTTGTTGCAAAGATACATTTATAATTACAAATAGTTCATTTTGAACATTAGAGTCATGTGTTGAATTATCCTACTGTTGGTTAAAATATGTCGTCTATCTAAGTTGACATGATCCTGTTTTCATAGAATGGTTTTTTGAGAAAGGGGTTGAATTTTAAGTTTGAAATTTAACCTCCCACCATCCACAACTTCGACTACACCAAAACCATTAAAAAAGAATGCAAATTCGAGTATAAAAAGTAAAAACATAGAGTAAAAATAGATGAGGGTGTGAACTTTATTTTGCTTTAACAATATCTCAAATTTGGTTCTTCAATTGTGGATATCAAACTCTTTCCATTGTGATTGAGTTTCTAATAAGAGAATGAGTACTTGGTTAGTAAACCAGCCAGATGAAGGCAAGTAATTTAACATCTGATTTCTTGGAATTCAATCAAGACCCCGTTTTATTTGGCTATATTTTCCATGAAAAATAATTTTCATCTTCACATTTTTGCACATTTGATTGATTAAAATTTTCACGGAATTGGTTTTCCACATTTCTTGGTTTTTGAGGAAAAGCTTTTCCCATGTGGGAAAAGTTTTTCTAGGCAATTTTTTTATTTATGTATTTTGACAATGGAAACAAATTTCATTCCCAATTGTAACAAAATTTATCTATTTAATGGATAATTTTTATGAAAAATAAAGCTAAACGAACACCAAAGATCCAAAATTTCAATATTTCTCAGATGAAAAATTGTACTAATCAAACACAATCAATTGACAATTCTCACTAAAACAAGTTTTAGGCAATTCAATTCCCTAAAATTCATTTTCTTTCTACTCAATTCCATTCTTCCAATCAAACGGACCCTAAAGTCTACAACTTAGAACTCGATTAGAAGCATGCTAATATGATTTCCACCTACATTAAAATGGATAGTGTCACAAAGAACCATTGACATCAATTAAAAAAAATAAAAAATAATCCTTAGCTTTTCAAAGTGTTCTTTGTATAAAAATTTCAAAAGTATATAAGCAACTTGATTTATACTAAAATAATTGTGACATGATAATTTAATTTTATAAATTTTAAATGAAATTAAAATTATTATTTATAAAATTTATATGAATAATTAATGTTTAGTCAACTAATTACGTAGTCTATATGACTAAAATTAAAAGAACTTTTTAATTAAGCTACCAACACAATCCATTTAACGCTAACATCACTTTTTGAATCGACAATAAAAAGGCAGCAACTATTTAGACAAAAGCACTACTAATATTATGTCCATGTCGGTTCCGTAACTTTCGAAAGCTTCCATATTAGTCCCCTAACCTTTATAACATCCGAAATTAGTCATTCTCAAGGTCCAAAAGTGGCCAAATGAGGCCCCAAACTTTTGAGTTGAATCCCGTAACTTGCTACCTTCCTCCAATTACTCTCTTAATTCTTCTTATAAATCCCATGCAATTCAATTAATCTTAAATTGCTCTATCCAATTACGCTCAAAATTCCCATTATCGTTCCAAAAGCTTTTTAGTTCGAGTTTTACCTACAATGACAATATTTACACTAAATTAAGTACAAATCCGTTCATTTGCTAATATATATCGAGTTTACAAGTATGAATAAACGTCTAAAATACACTCATCAATTCGTAAAGAGATTATTTATATAATACATGAGATAAGAGTTATTTGTAAAGCAGTAACGTTTTATAAGTAATAATGAAAGGTAACTTACAAAAAACACGAGTTTTGAAAAAAAAAAAATTACTTAAAAGTAAATTTGGCTTTTTGTTAAACCTAGCGTAGCATCCTCTAGAGGATGAGTTGAATCACTGTAGAAATATGACTAAAGTATGTAAGATTACAATTCATGATTTCAGTTGAAAAGACTTTTGCTCAAACGCCTTGTTTGATTGAAAAACTATTTCTTAAGTTGTTCAACTTTTAATTGAAATTGCACAATATAGTAAGAATGGTATAACTTGTTCGATTTTCTCAATAAAACATGTTAAAATGAACGTTCATTCGGGAGATTCACATGACAATTTGTTGGGCATGGATTTTTCTTTTCTTTTTTTTTTCAAAATCATTTTCAACCACATTCTACAAGATCCAAAACTTTTCCTCACTTTTCAATAATACATTCTCCAAATAAATAATTTTTAACTTGGAAAAAAATTTGTGCCAAATGAGCGTATTGATTGGAATGGCTTATGATTGGGGAGGTTGGGACCAACTTGTTGATGGGACAATAGAATGGACAAACCGTGCAATATTCCCTTGCATTTTAGTTGGTACCAAGCAAAAAAACTATCCAGCTAGATGTTTAAAGTAGAATTCAAGAATTATATTTCTATTTTCTTTACCCAATGAAGTAATAGCTTTCTTCTTCTTTCGCCAGATATTCTTTTGCTCAAGAACTTACAGAATACCACAAAGATTTTAACGTTTTATCGATATTGTCTCGTTGATCTTGTTTTAGCGATAGTTTTATATAATGATATGTTTTTTTTTTGCAGACCGCTCGATCGACTTTACACATCTGGATATAGAATCAACCTATTCAACAATTTATATACTATGAATCTATGAGTTCCATTTTGTGTGAAATTCTTCTGTCCTAACCTTTACAATTTGTTTATTTTCTTGGTTGAATTAGCTGTACCTCCTACTCCCACTGCTACTGTAGGGTTCCCTCAAAACTCGGGCAATTAGCTTCTCTTGCCACAAGATCACATGCAACCTTATCTAAAGAGCATGTTTGGACAGCATTACAAATTTAAGAAGAGAGGTGTAATATGTGGACCATCATATATGTTCATAATATGTTTGAGTTTAGATTTATTGTCTCTATTAGGCTTTTTTTTGTCTCCTTTTTTCGTTTATTAAATTTTGGACACTCACTAGTTAGTTCAGATTAGCAAACGACATGACACAATTTCAAAAGCGATGTCACTTATATAGTGTTGTGACATCTTGCTATTTGCGAACTTGAATTGAAGAAGTAAGGTGTCAATTTTTTAACGAGGAGACAAAAGGTGAGAATCGGGATCTTCCAGATTTGGGAGATGACATCAAGCTTATGAGCATCCTTTTTCATGAAGTGCTTTATGAGCATCCTTCCTTAACCGAAAAAGCCTGCTACAATCCAAGTTCGATTAGTCAAGTACGACTTGAAACAAAAGATGTATTCAGCGGGATTGAATCGGGAAGATTTTTCCACGCACAAGCATGGATAAAGAGCAGCTTTCATCCCAACGATAACTACTTACCCAATCCGACTCCTAAATTCGCCAATGCAATTTGTATCACCAATCCCATAACTGAAAATCCATTAGAATTTCAACTAATATATTGCCCCAAAGTTTCACAAAAATTTAGATGATAAAATTTGACAAACACGAGACAAGACTGTTTTGTGAGGCAATTATTCGCAAATGTAGACAAGACTTGCATCCAAAAAGTCCAAAATTTTAGTGACAGGGCTAGAAAAAGACTAGACCTTAAGGAAAGAAGGGTTTTAATTACTCGAGAGCCCTTACCTTTATACAAGGAAAGTACAATTAATTTCTTGCTAAAATTATTTTCCAACATTTACTTAGCCTCTTTAAAATTTTGATAACAATCTAAATGAAAATGAACAATTAATTTAACTACATATTTTATAGAATCTACAGTTTTTATGAACTTTTTATTCACTCATTTCATTAATTTTTATCAAAATTTATTGAAAATATGATCTTTAGTTACACTGAACAATGACTAAATTTTGTAAGCATGTTACAAAATTTATGATTTGTTGCATGCTTGGTTTTATCTTATTGTCAAAAGTAAGTAAATTATTTTACTTACTTATAAATGAGAAAAAATTTGAATATTTGATATGTTGAGAACTAATAAGTTACTTAAAAGTAAATTTAAGCAACTAGATTGTAAATAATTAAGCCCCATTTTGATAATCATTATTTTCTAATTTTATTTTTTTACAAATTCGTTTTTAACCACGTTCACATAATAAAATATTTTGTATGTAAATTCAATTTTTTTCTTATTTTTCAATTACACATTATCCTAAAAATCACTATTCAAAACCCTATTTTTTCCAAATAATGGTTGTCAAATAGGGGATAAA
>CAIGRL010183200.1:0-10961 GCA_903798325.1 Fraxinus xanthoxyloides | reverse complement strand
TTTTAGGGAAAAATAAATAATTTTTAATAAAGAAAAATAGCATAAATTAGCTTAATTATTGGAACATTTCAAGACTAATTAATGAGCAGTTTAATGAATTAGGAAATTTAGGAATTTCAAGAAAACTAATTAGTTACAATAAGATATTTTTTGTATTGTTTTATATAATACTTATTATCTATGATATATAAAAAAATTTGTAGTATACCATAAAATATTTTAATTTAATGGGTAAATATGATTTTTTCCTTTTTGAACATGAAAATTGATTATCGAACGAATCAAATGATGAGTGAGTAGTGAGTACAATAGGTATAGTGTTTCTCATTATGAAAAAAATTGTTTAATTCGACCACGTTTGATGCTAATACGTTAGTAAAAAAATTATATGTAGGGGTCTCATGATAATTTTTTGTTTAGGGCCTCAAAATTTTGAGGGCCGGCCTTGGCCATGAGTATCGTGAATTTAACCTCCTAAACTTGATATCTTATGACACGAGTTATTCTAAAATTTTAAAATTTCAGCCCACCTCAAAAATATTTTCTGGCTTAACCTCCATTTGTATCCATGAAGCATGAGAATGCTTGACTATGTATTTAAAAGCAATTGAAACTTACTTTTAAATCACTTAATTTATCAAATATGATTTTTTTTTAGTTTCTTTTTTATTAGCAAAACTTACTTTTTTGAAAAATTACAACTTTTAAGCACATCCAAAAATGCTTATCTAACTTCCGAATGGATCCTACTCTATTTTTTTTCCAGAGAAAAAACTTACATGCATCAGCACCCTTTTTTGTTTTTTTAATCTCCAGAATATATTCTTTGGATTCCTAACTTTATTGCATGGAAGTTATCAATTTCCATTGGATTTTGTTTTATTATTTCTAGATACAAAAGATTATGTCTCATTTTTAAGGCACTTCTTCAAAAGAATGATTCGATTATTGAAAAAACGGATTCTAATCAGTGGCCTTTTCATACCCTTTGAAGAATCCTATGTCACTGAAATTCCAAGATTCAGTAATGCACTAAAACCCCACTTCACATGACCTCCTTGCCAACTTGTCAAAATATCACTACCCATATTTTTGTCGAGTCGTTTAAGTTTTTAGATCAAATAATTCAATACAGTACAAATACCCGAACAAAGCTATAATTAAACCAAAATATCAAACATCGTAGACACGTGATGAAAAGACAAAAATTATGGGTTTACTTGACAAATAAATTTTTGTATAGTATAAGGTTTGATTTGTCAAGGATGAGTAATAAACGAGAATGTAAAGTGGTCCTTTTAGCCTCTATAAGTCTTAAGTCTTACCATTGTTCTCCCACCGAAAGGAATCTAATTAAGACGTAGAAGATAAGGCATATGTCCCTTTTCAACTTTTTGGGGATCTTTCAAATATCCAAACATGATCAGATTATCTTAATAGGAAAAGGAAACGAAAAACATACAAGAATAATATCGTATAATTGATTTTTACTATGACTTTTAACGTGTAGATATTTGCTTTATATTGGATCGAGTTCATTGAAAGAACCATATCATTGACTCGTGAGCATAGTTATCGAATTCGACCTAGTTATTGACTCGATCAAAACATTGAGTCGACAAGTCATTGGTTCATTTGACCTATCCTTATCGAGTCAAAATGTTCAACAAGACTATTTTTTCCAAAAAAATTTGAGGCATGGGTATAACCACAAGTTGATAAGTTATTAAAGTGGATTCCAATTGAACTACTCCTTTATTAATTTACATATTATAAATTCTTAAATTTTCTCTTTTTCCGAAAAATTAAAGCTAAAATCTACTAGACATACAACGGTTAGACGAACATGAGGTCTAAGGTTTGAAACTGGGTATTTTATTTTGTAAATAGTCAAAGAACCTATGATTTGACTCATTTTCCATGTTTTTTGCATACTCCGGTCGAGTCAACTTGATGGACGTGAATGTGGCAAGGAATCTATTAATACCAACGACACGTTGATTTTGAGGTCATCATGTCTAATGAGTGAAAAGCATAACAAATTTGAATGCTTACGAGCCATAACTCATGATATACAGAAATAGTTCGAAAAGTCATTTGTGTTTTGAGTTTACGTATAGCTTTGCACAATCATGTGTAGATTTTTTTTCTTCTAATATTGAAATTCTTAGTGTAGTCCATTGACATATATTTCTTATATAAACCAAATTATAAATTCTTCCTTGATATATCAAACACACTAAGTCCTATTTGGTCCTGATTAAAATTTGATTTTAATGCAAGTAAAAGTCAAATAATCAATATTAACCACATCTTTCATGGGTCCCGCAACTTTTTAATCACACATTTCAAAAAATTCTATCACAATCTACTAAAAAATCTAATTTTAATTTACACCAAATATCCTCTAAATGTCTTTAGGAAAAAAGAAGAAGAAGAATTTTTTCGATTTTGTCCGACCAACCAAACATATGGTCACAAGGCAGCGACATACCACAATAAGCACATAATTTATGAAAATTTAAAGACGATGTCGTGCACATTTTTTACTTTGTTTCTTGATCTTGTACTGTTAAGCATTACAATGTAGAAATGATCCTCCACCAACCAGCGAATGTAGTTAGTAGTTACCAATAAATGGTCCATTATTCTATTATTTATATTTAAATAAAATAATTTTACTTGCCCATCCACTACAATTAATTTCGAAATATCCATTGGTAAGGCTTATGAGAAATTAAAGTGAGCTTTTGAGAACTACAAGTTATTTTTGGACCGACTGACTAATTTTTACGAAAGTGATTCTCTTACAATTAGAAAAGTTTTTATAAAAAATTAGTGGAGCGTGATTTCATCTAAAAACACTTTTGTAATAAGAAACTCTAGTTTTCAAACAAAAATCATGCCAAATGAGAGCACTTACTCCTATTTGGTGAAAATTAAAATTCAGATTTTAATCCAAGTCAAAGTTAATAATTAATTTTAACCACTTATTTTGTAAATTACAAAACTTTTCAATTAAATATTTCATTAACTTTTATCAAAATTTACTAAAAAAGTAATTTTATTCTCCACCAAACTTTAGGGTGTGTTTGAGTTATATTATTTTGGAAGAATGTATTCTGAAATCGTAGATTGATGGAGAATGTGTATTTGAAAAAGAAGGAAAAATTATTGATGTGATGAAAAATATATATATATATATATATATTTTTTAAGAACGTATTGTTGAAAATAAGTAGAAAAATGAAAATGAAAATTTTCATGCCTACCTACCAAACAGGGACTTAATAAAGTTGTCTAACAATGGGTTAATTTGAAGTATGTTGGCGTCAGAACTCTTTTAAATTCCAAAAACAGCAACACAAAGCATAATCCATAGATAGCAATTATTAGCAATAATTTCAGACAACACAATTAGGGCTGCGGGCTACATGCTTTTCCTTTTCGTGCAACCGCTTCAGCCCTTTACAAACTTTTCTTCAATCTCACTGGCTTTCTTGGCTTTTTTTTACCAGCACTACTTAAAAAAAAGTAAAAACACAAAAGTAAAAGTAAAAACATCCCAACGTGGCTAAAGAAACACACAAACACACCTTTTCTAATCCTATACTAATTTCCTATTCTATTTCCCCCACTCCACTCGGGGAAAAATCTTGGAAAGTAAGTTAATTGGTCAAAAGGAAACAATTTTCCAGCCCAATTAATTTAAACCCTGAAATTCTTGCCAGTGAAGGTCTGTCCAAATTGCCAATGGGGAGGTGCAATGTTCCAAGAGGTCGATGAGCGACGGTCACTAGCCACGACCCTGAACGATAAGGCCTGACCCACAAGGACTGCGTTCGATTGCCAGTTTTGCCCCCAGTTACGGCTCATCGGCATCCATTGAGTGTTTGTACCTTTGATGCTAAGACGCACTATATCCCCTGCACCTGCGACATTAGTGACCAAAACCAAGTTGAAGTAACGGAAACCGTTGATTGTGAATCTGATCCCCCCTTGCTTTCTGCATGGTACCCTGCAATATTAAAAAAAATAAAAGGTTAATTGTAGCAATATAAATTAATTAAAAATGAAAAAAAAAAAAAAACAATTGATTTTATTATTTATTTAATTAGAAACAATTAGTGCACTTTACTATTTCCGGTACAATGGACCATCTAGTAGTTGTGGGCCCAGAGGCGCGTGGGCAACAACATTAGACATGTCCACAAATTTCCTACTTTAATAGCACAGTCCAATCCTGATTTCCCGGCAAATTGAACGATTACAATTACTATAATACCCTCCAGATTAAATAGAATAGCATTTTCCATATTTAACCCCGACACATTGTTCACAACGTTGAGGTTTCGCTGCATAATTTCTGTCCAGTGAAAATGACCCATGATACAAAAACGCGGTTTTGATTGGCTAGTTTAAAGCGGAAGCCACCAACCACTGCCACCTGTCACCGTATAAATAACTACGGAAGTGGACCACAGCCTACAGTGGTGATAAATAAAGAAACGTACAAGGGCATTTCAGTCAAATTAAGAAAATAATTCATGGACTTTGTATGTTTCTCAGTGCGTCAGAAAAGTTGTGGCTCAATTGGAGAGGAAACAGACTACCAGAGCCTCGCCGAAGAGGCCAAAGTTGTCATTTTACGATGTTTTATTAATATTAAACCACCGAAAAGAGAAAAGCAACAAAGAGGATAACATGGATTCTGTTTGGCCATGGTTCGAAAATGACCCTAGAACCTCAGCAGATTCGCACACAACTAGCACCGAAAAATCTTTTTCCGAAAAATTTAGGATCCCAACAAGATAATTTAAAGAACGTTTAACCATAAGTAAGTTTGATTAATCAAGTGTGAAAGAAGAGTAGTCGGGATCTTACCGGCGGAAGTTGACAGGGACAATGCCGGCACGGTATTCAGCGATCTTGAGGAACATAGGCATGGCAAGGTCGAAGTGTGTTCTAGGAGGGTTGCACCAGCCGCCATTGTCATTAGGCAAAGCAAAGTTTGGTGGGCAGAAATTCGTGGCAGTTACCAAAATTGAGGGGCTGCCGGGGTTGCACCATTTGGGATCCTGGTCCGCAGCACATTTTATCTCAAAGCAGGCTCCACAGCTCAAACCATTGTTGAATAGAGCTGTGCTAAGTGCTGCAGTGTTCACTCCGTACCCTTGGCTGTACAGATTCCCATAACCACAAGCACCGCCTGAAAAAAATTAAAGAGAACAAATATAAAATGGAATGTAGATGAAGAGAGGTAATCTTAAAAGGTGAAAACAGTGAGCTATTCTCATGGAAATCTGTAAAAATGATGCAGAGGAAAAATACATATGTTAGTATGTTACATATTTGTGAATGTGTGTAGGGTGAGAGGTGTGGAGGGAACAAGTGGGTACCCATAGTGCCGGAAGCGTCGCTACCGCCGTAAAATGTGGCGTGGGCACCTTGCCAGGAGCCGCCGGTGTAAACTCCGGGGATTCTGGCGTGAGCAGCAGTCAGAAAACAGAGGATGCTAATAATGTAGAGCAACGACTCCATTGAACCCATTTTTTGTTACACACTCAGTGACTTTAGTTAGAATTCTAGTTCTAATCTAGACAAAGAAGAGTGGTGTCTGTGTGTGAGTGCGAGAGAGAGCGCACAAAGGGGTTTTGGCCTGAATTGAAATGGGGACGAAGGTGGGTGGGTACTTATGGAGGATAAAGAAATGAGGGGGCTGGGGTGGGTGCAGAATAACACGTTACATGAGGGCAATAACCTGTAATTATTGTCCACCAGTTAATGCTTTATTTGTCCCCCATTTTTCATTAAAATGTATTTTGAAATAATAAGTTTATAGAGATTGTGTTATTGAAAAAATAAAGAGATGTTTTAGATTTACGTGTAAAATTATTTTATAAAAAAAATTATTTGGTTGAAAACAATATGGATCGAACCAGGGCTTATCTTATAGAAACATTCCCCTTGTATGGTGATTAGAGGGCTGTAGCCCCACACTAATTAGAGAGGGCTGCAAATTTTACAGCCCTCTAATCATCGTAAGTGTAGGGCTGTTGTATCTTATATTCTTGTTTTGATTAAAAAAAAATTTAAATCAAATTCAATAATTATTTTAATTACATTTTTTTTCAATCATAAGTTTTACCAATTTTTATCAAAACTCACTAAACATTAATTTCTAGTAAAATCAACTTTTAAAAGTCTCTCTCTCTCTCTCTCTCCGACAACTCATCCTTTAATAAAATAACATTACACGAAAATTTCAAAATTTTCAACTACATATTCTCTATCAATCTGCTATTACAAAATGCATTCTTACAATAAAATGAAACTCAAACAATATCATTACTCAGGTTTTTTTTCCCCCACATAAGGGTTGGTATCAGGAATCATTTCATGGAGCATTTCTAACAATATTAGCATCTTTGTAGCACTCTCGTATTATTTAAATTATGTACACAAGTATTGAGAATAAGAATAAACTGAAACAATATGTAATTATGCTACAAATATCATCGCCTATGGAAGTTGTCACATCGTATATTAGGTCTTGTATCAATTCCAAGAACCAACAACAAAGGGAATAAAAATGAGAGAATAAAGTATGAGATAAACATGAAACTTAAGTTGGACTAAAAAAAAACATATAATATGTATTTACAACGTTACATTTATCATAAATTTATAATGTCTCGTATAATTTTAGTATTTGAATGTGACTTTCTCGTGGTTGAGAGGAAATTCATGATGCAGCTTACTAGTGAAGGAACTTCAACCCTATAGTAGCTTTGTATTGGCATCGGATATTGTATTGATTTCTTGCTTATATGAGTCGTATCAAATAAAACCCCTATTTGGTATTTAAAAATTAAATTTTTACTAAATTTTGATTAAAATTGATTAAATGTGCGATTGAAAAGTTGATAAAAAGTTGTATGTTCCATGAAATGTTAATTGTTGACATTGGAATTTGCAGCTCCCTTTATAATTCAGCTTTATCTACTCTTAATTGTTGACATTGGAATTTCCAAACTATTTCATGAAAAATCTGAAATTTGTCGTCATATCTTATTTTCAAAGTTAAAATTCATTTTCAATCGCACACAACTCTTCATAAAATAATTTTGCACATGAACTTATAAAACATTTATTGGTCTAAAACTAAGGAAATTTTCTGAGTTTACATACAAAATTATTTTATTGTAAGAATACGTTATTAAAAATGAGTTTCTAAAAAATTGAACTCAAAATAAGGTGTTAGAATTTGGGTGTGACCCGAATTCCTTATTGAAGTAATTGAATAATTCTAATTGAAGTACACGTCACAAAAAATTTAAGTTGGAATGCTACTGGAGTTCCATGTCAAGTTGAATCTCTATTTTGGAAGCCCATTGTGAGTTGGAAATTTGGTGTTTAGATGATTGGAAGAAGTTTAAAGTATTTGAGTTTGCATAGTTCTAAGTTACGAAGATCAAATTTCAATGATAATGAGATGTTTGACTTGAAGGAAGACTTTTGGATGATAAAAGATATTTTTTGGAGCATTAACCCGAGGAACGGGCGCCGCGGCGCCACAATAAATTATGGGGCAGAACCCTCGACGCCTTTGGGCCCGAATGTGTTTTTTGCGTTTTTCTTCCTTTACTTCGTTTTGGACTCAATTTTTGGCATCTCACTTCATCAATAACTATACCAGAAGGTTTTGGATGTCCCTACAGTTTTCCTATAAATACAAGGCTCTTCTATACAATTTTATAGTATGAGATTTATGATTAATAGTTTTTAGGATCATTGTAATATTTTTTCTCTTCTCCATTATTCTTGATGCTATAAAATTTCCTAATTCCTCTACCATATTTTTGTCTTTTTTTATTCTTCTGTTCTTGATCAAATACTTTATTGCTTTACCATATAACTTCAACATCTCAATCTGGTGATTGATGTCATAACAAGTGATATTAATCCTAACACAAGGGCTAAATCATCTGAAACCCTAACGAATCACGTTAATTTGGACGATTTCTTTTGACTGTAATGTTGTGTACTGAAATTGATCATCATTCTTTTAATTTAACATTTTCTTGGCAACAAAAGCAATAAATAATAGTAATACTATTTATCTAGAACTGATGGTTAGCCATCTAGGTTTCGTGACATTATTGGACATCTTAACCGAATTCTTTTCCTTAATTTGAGAGGTTCAATCACTTTATACGGTATACATAGAAATGTATAGTTAAAAAGTTGATAAAAATTGTACGTCTCATAAAATATGTATTTGAAAATAAAGTATAAAAATTCGTTTGAGGAAATGGGGGCTAAACACGAACTTATTATATATTTGAATTTTGAAAACAGAATCCAATAGGGATTTCTTCTTAATTAACCGCAACAATAATTGGCCATAATTGTGAAAAGCTCATTTAATATCATTCACTATCCTGTATTTACTCACCTCGCCATTTGCCATTGGAGGCTGGACCTGTTTTGGGATTTGAGGGGTTGGCCTGAATTGGATTTTGCCAGCACATGCACTCCACCAATCCCAACTGTTTGTTGCTCTCTAGTTAGGAAATCATTAATTCACTAGATTCGATTTTCCCAATTGAAATCCAACGTGTAACACGGGTCTTTAGCACCATAATATAGCAACGTTAAATGATTATACGAATAACATAACATTATTTTTTCAATAAAGTTAAATGTACATACTTGGTTCACATTAAATTTCACATTCCCTCACATGGGGGTGGTGCCCACAATCATATATCTAACACGGTTCTTGTTTTTTTAATAAATTTTGCTGCATCCATGCTATCCCTTCAAATATTCATAAGTGGAGCTAACTAGAGCAATAAAGATGGATTGAGTAGTCCAGAGTTAGGATCGCTTGATCCGTGTTCGGTCTAAGCCTTGGTCATAAGGGTTTGTGCATATATAGGGTAGCCTATCGAATGACGCAAATTATGTTTTTTCAATTTTTGACATCCATGTCTCACATCGACTTTTATTATTATTCATTTTTGTATTTTGAAAAATCAATAAAAGTATGCTAAGTCCAGTAGCTTGAGATACTCACTAATTTCAATAATATTTCTTAAGTGGAATAATTTATAGTGAGGAAGATAAAATAGAGGACATACGGAGAATAAGAAGATTTACATCCCTTCAAAATATTCTATTTGTGAAATACTTATTTTAAAGTAGTTTAAAACTAATAGTAGATCTGAAGCGTCATCTTAAAAAGTTACATTATTTTTCTTAACCTTTTTCTCTCCCATCAAAGTATGGACCGTCCAAGATTCCAGTAAGCATTCGATAAAAACTTTCTTTGTTGCCATTAATTTGAACCTAATTCTAAATGATGTCCCTTGAAAGACATTCTCAAATGATATGGACCTGAAAAATATTCAGTTTAGAGTTTGAAACGGGAACTACTAAAGGGTACAATGATGTGATTCAAGGAAGGCAACAAACTATCGGAGGTTCGATGTATATTGAGAAGAGACTAAGGGCAAATTCAAGATCAAATAGAGTCAATGAAGCCATGAAATCACTCGTTCAAGTTATGGAATCCAAGATGACGTAGTTAACAAGCCAAATACCAAAATCTATGTTAGGCATGGGAGCGGAAACAAGTTGGAATGCTTTGGAATCAATAACTTGAAACTTGGAGGTAAGGAGGGCTGCCATGCGACCGCGTAGTACAAAATTGGGGGCGGCCGCATAGTGCAATTCTGGACTCGAATTTTTCAAAATTTACGTAATCTTCTTATTTTGTAATATATTTTGTTGTTTTTGGAGTTTAATCTCATTTTCTAGCTAGGTTTTATGAGTTCCCTATAAATATAACTCATTCCATTCATTGTAATATATACAGTTTGAGAGATTTTACTGCAAAACATATTGCTTTTTCCTTGTTCTTCATTGAACTAATTGTGAACTTATCGAGAATATTTCATGTGGCGTTCAAAAAAATCGAGTGAGATTTTTGAGTTTTGTAATCACGGGTCAACATATTGTTAACGCTTGTATTGGTTCCTTGATTCAATATTTTTGAATCAAACTTAAACGTTGATTTCTTGGCTTTCTTAGGTTGAATCAATCTCGTGTGAGTATCATAACTATCATTATTAAGTGGATTTGCATCCTACAAAGACAAAGGTAAAAGGCAGTTTTAAAGTAACATTATTTTTGGTAACTTCTAATATTGTTTATGATTCGGATGGAATTGTAGATAATGATACATTTTTGGTAATCACCAACATATCTCGTCAGGCATTACCGACATTATGTTGACTTACATTGTCGGGATCACAATGGTGATTTACTCAAGATCACTGCCAGTATTACTATTGGTAATTAAGGCCCCGTTTGAGTCACCTTTTTCTAAAATGAGAATAAAAAATATAGCCGTTATTGGATCCCACATAAGAGATAAAAACTCAAAATTGATGGTTTGATGTGATGGATAACGGTCGTATTTTTCATTTTTAGAGATGAAAAAGGTGGCTCAAACAGGGCCTTAAGCAAAGTTATCGTTAGCGATATTACAGGTGATTGTTGACAGACATTTAGATTATCAATGACAATGTCGTTAGTAATATTGTCAAAAATTGTTGACGTTATTTTAACAACTTACGAGAAGCCATTGGTGTCAATCACAAAAAAAAATATTCTTACAATTTTTTATTTTTATTAGATATTGACTATTAAGTTAAATTATCTATTTGTTCTTCAACTTCTATTTTATTCCTGGCAGAATATCAATTAGGGTCCGTTTGATTGCACCATGGAAAATAGGGTGGAAAGAAAACAAATTCCAGAGAAAATAGGGTGGAAAGAAAACGAATTCTATGCCACCTAAATTGCAATTCATAGCATTAGAAATGCTCCTAAGCATCCAATCAATAAAAATGGAAAAATTAGGCCCAATATACCCTGTTGACATCGACCTC
>CAIGRL010183182.1:0-15424 GCA_903798325.1 Fraxinus xanthoxyloides | reverse complement strand
CAATTAACAGCTGTCAGCTTTGATGGTGGATCAACAACTAGCTAACATTCATCATCGACGCGCATCTCACTTCAAGTCCACCAGCTTGTATTTCATCATCTAAATTTGGCAAGCAGGTTACCCATTTTCCACCATGTAGCTTGAGACCATTTTTTGGACACACGGAACTTGAATTTTATAATTAAGATTTAAGATGGAGAAAAGAAAAGATGTCACTGCAGCTGCTAAGCAACCTGATGGCTAGAGCCTTAAAATAATCGCCATGTCGTTTTAGGTTGTTTTCATTCACTGACCACTACAACGTCTAAAAACTTAAAAACTGTGTTAGCCTGTACAGTAATATCAATTAACTGTTTGAATACAAAATTGATGTGTTCCATGCATAAATATTTGAGGAAACAGGTAATATGAAAACAACACAACAGTGAATTAAATTTATGGTAATTGTCTACTCAAAGAGCAACATTTTCATGTAAAATAAAATAAAACATGGGAATACATTATCCAGTGAGGTTAAATGGGATATCAACTTTTTATACAACAGATTCTCTATACCATCATCTTCTTTTACGAATTACAAACCAGAAATATACTTTGTCATAGTTCTAATTTTTGAAGTACAATGAGTAAAATATAATTGCAAGAATTACCATAACCAGGGGCAGAAAACACCCTTTGATTTTTTCACCACTCGCTAGAGCCATGATATTCTTCAGTCCTGTCAAGAAATACGTATACAGTTACTAATGTTGTTTGTCAGTCTTCACTTTTGCATGCTTATTAAACATCACTTTCCACTGATCATTGATTGTGTTTCTTGCGTACAGAGTCGGCTTAACCATTAGGCAACTCAAACAGTCGCCTAAGGCCCGTGTTAGGGAAGGCCATCAAAAATCTTAAGAACTTCCACTATTTCTGCATGTTTTTCTATTTTTCCAGAATAAATAAATAAACCTCAATAGTCAAGAGTCTTGAGACTCTTTTACTTTTAAATATTTTCATTTTTTCCCTATTCTTGAAAACTAGAGGAGCAAAATAGATTTCCATTATACTTGATGTACTCCAGATTTAAGATAACAAGAACAAAGATCTCCCATATAAGGGTGCGTAGATATTTCAGCAAGTCCCGAAAGAACAGTAGATTAGATTTTTATCAGTGAATGATAATTACAGAAATGCCTCTTTAGTAAATTTATAATAGAAAGTGAAAATCTGAAACTTGATATGAATGATGTAAGAGGAAAACGATATAATAAAGACCATCACGATGGGAAGCAACAAAGCATGCAAAAAAGACTAGAAATATACTTGCCACTTCAAATGATGACTATTGAAATTAGCTCTTCAAGGTCTCATCTTTTTGTCGGCAACTAGATGTGAATTTTTCTTTCAAAGTGTTGTGAGCTTTGGTACCCATAAAATGAGTTAGAAGTGACAGCTAGATTGGCCTAGCACACGATGGATTCGTGCGTCCTCATTTATAACATTTCTTATAGACCTTGGGTTCTAGATGTTTTGTAATTGTCGATTCTGTTAACAAAATGACTGAAATTGATATATTGTAAAAGATCAAAGAGTAATGTGCAAATAGTTAAAAGTTAGGCGTTTAGGTTTAAGGTTTCAAGAATGGAAATAGAAGGAAAACGGCACAAATTTTTGCTAGACTGTTACCAAAGTTTCGGCTCGAGCTACAAAAACAAAAATATCGTCGTTGGACTATCGCGCCCACCTTCGCTCGAGCGATAGGTTGCCACTCAACCGTCGCTAAGCTCTCGCTCGAACAACGTAGTTATTCGGGAGAATTTTATTTCGCGATTTAAAGGCTTTTTACCCCCGGCCTATTCATTTCCAAACCTACCTATAAATACCAAAAAACATCTGTACAAAATTTCTTAAGGTTGAACAATTGAGAGAGCTTCATATGTGAGAGATTCATTCTATTTTATCTTTCAACCTTCATCCTGTGAGATAATTTTGGTGAGAAAAACATCATTCTATTAATCCAAATACCATACCACTACTTCCTACACATCTGTCAGAGTTGCTGAAGATCAAAAGAAGCTGACAGGAGTTCCTGTCTGTGAAAAACGGGTCGTTCTTCGTGATCTACGGGAGATAGACGAATTCACAAGGCTTGGAGTGTTGTAGGTTAGCAGATTTCACGGAAAGCTTTGGCAACAAAGCTAAGGATGGGTGCAGGGGAGCACGGGATCCACGAAGAGCTGTAAGGAGTGCAGTCGGGAGATCAGGTAGAACGGATCGTCTAGTCTAGTATACTGTAAGTTGTTAAATTCGTTTAAGTGGATTAACCTGCAAAGTGCCTAGAGTTTTTTCCAATTAGGTTTCTCCATTATCATTCTGGTGTTGATTATTATTTTCGTTATATTGATTGATCATACAAACTGCGGTATTCAAACTTAGGGCTAAACTGACTTGTATGAATAATCATTTAGAAAAGAATTAAAAAGCGACTTGTTGCTGTTTAATTCGTTAGTTATTTTAATTCCGCATTATACACATTCACCCCCCTCTAGGCGTTATTAGGATCGAATTACGCGTTTTCCAGACCTGTTAAGGTCACCAGAAAAGCTTTACACTCAATAATGTCCAGTGCTCCGTACAACTCCATTCAAGATCTATAGGTACCGAAATGGTCGGTCTTTACCTTTTCCCATCAAATAAGGGGATGATTGGCATCTTGAATGGCCCATCAAGTGGTGCCAATATATACGAACCGAGATTAAGTCTCCCCTTGGTCATTCCTTCATCCTCTTCAAGCTTTTGAATCTCCACCTTAGTGTTTACTTCATTACTCTTTCATTTTGCAAACCTAGCATAGACAAAAGGATTAGCCACATGTCTTTCGATGCATACCACCCTACCCCCACACGGTTATCTTGTAGCCTGTCTAAGACCTCATGAGCAGCCTAAGGTCTTTGGTTTTGGTCTCTTCTTTTAGCACCAGATAATAGGCTTGAACTAAGTTCTCTCGTGTGCCAACCTTTTTTTTTTTTTGGTAGACTTTAAATATATTTGATTAGGCCAAAACCTAGACTATGATGCTTCCCGTTGAGCAAAGAATTCACCAGTAAGTGGAATCAAACGTGTATCTCTCGAATTCTACTCAATCAAAAAGCCTAGCCTCTGTCTGGAGAGAATTTATAAACGGTTAAATTTATAAATAGATAAAAATTAGTGATGGGTGAGTGGTTAACATTTATGAGTCCATTGAAATATATGGTTGAATGTGAAATGTTTGAGCTCCATTTTTGTGAAAAATGAGTTATGGAATACTTATCTTTTTAAGAATGTATGATTAAAAAGTAGGGAAATTATTTTGATTTAAGTGTAAAATTATTTCACTCAGAGAATTTGAGGTTGAAAATGAGTTTGAGGAAAAATGAACTTTTAGAAAATGGGGCTCAAACAAGGGCAAAGTTCGACCATTTATAGATGATTTATAGGTTTTGCCAAACGGAGGCTTAACCTGGACAGCGTCGCCAAATAATAAACACACGCGAACTCGGCTTTCCTTTTGGGCACAAGAATGATGTCCCCAATCTAGAAGTTAATGTGGTCATAGCGTGAATGAATAAGGCAGTCAAAAGCCATCATATTATTAGGTCCCGGAATCAAAATTAAGCTTTCAACAACAAAAAATGGAGTTCTCACCCTGCCACTAGAAGCTAATCCATAGGGTTCACGTGATGCTTTTATTGATTTTAACGTGTCCTATTGTCTACATTTCTTCTTAAATCTCTCTACAGCTACCCTATGGGTCCGTTTGACATGATTTTTGCTTTTACCTTTTGTGTAAGAGTGTTTGGAGGAAACTAACTTAATTTTTAAAAGAGTTTCCTATTCCAGAATTGTTTTTAGAAGAAATCACATTGGACTAGCTTCCTTTAAAAGTTCTTCTAACTATCAAAATAACTTTTATAAAATTAGTCAAATGAGTCCAAAAACAGCTTTTGAGAACTAAAAAGCTCATTTTAACTTTTCAAGATCCATGCCAAACAAGCCCTACAACTTCTAGTACAGGAGTATGAGGATCTCTTACCTCTTTTTTTCATCTTCCAACTATACTAACTGAGAAGGTGGTGGTATTCTACACATGTAGGACAAGGTGACTTCAGAAGATCGTAGGACCTGATGTTCCATTTAGACCATTCGAGGCAACTGCCATGGCCTACATACTAAGTTGTAGAGCATCATCTATAGCTCGTATATCTCTCTCCACTCTTATACCTTATACTCCGAGAGAGCCAAGATCCTATATATAGTTTATATTCCTCAACCAACCTCTCAATGGATCATCGCATTATCAATGGGGTCCAGCATAAATGAGGGAGATCCTCATCAGTGTAATCTTCAAAGTGATCATGCTCTTATAACTATGTCTATTACAACCTTCAAACTTTGTCTCACAACTTCACCAAAGTCATTATGTTTACAGGAGGCATGTGAGAGCTGAGCAGAGTTCCTTGACTAATATTTAACCATGATACTGCACTCTAGTCTGTTCTCATCCACGAACGTGATAGACCAGGACTTTTGATACTATGCAGACTGTTTCAATTGTTATAGAGCTCTTGCCATCCTTAACTTTGTCACATGGCCTTGACTATATGACATCTTATAACCAAAAAGTATTTTGGTATTATCATCCTCTAACAGTGGTAGATTATTCGTTAATAAACAAATGTCTAACTTAAGTACAGAAGGGCAAAGTGGGGGGTCATAGTTAAAGCAGGATTCACTGATTTATGACTTACTATCTATTGCACTTGTCATTTTCCCATGCTTTGCAGCTGCACCCTGCAATTTTTCAGAAGCATAGAATCAGTAAAAGACAACTAGAGTTCGTTTTAATAGAAATCAATTAAATGGAAATAAGATATCAAACTTCACTTACTACAGATTTAGCTTGCTCCAACTTGCTCATTTTCGCAATAATATTACCATAAAATTGTGCATCTTTCCTATTGTATTCTTTGACTTTATCCTTCAAAAATTTATATCCCAATTTCACGTCCCTGATATTATACATTGTATCCACAGATAAGGGCATAAATAATAGTACTTAAGTCAATGTATAGCATGAAGTAAACATGGCTCAAAAGCCAAGTACCTGTTATCTGGATCGATTTCAAGTGCCTTTTTTATATCAGTTTCAGCCAAATCCAACTCAACCAGATGTATATATGCTTGTGCTCTTCTATAAAGCGCTTTAATATTTTTACTGTCGATTTCTAACACTTCAGTGCATAGTCTCTCTGCCTCTTTGTAATCCTTCAATTTTAGCTTGCAAGCTGCGATATTGAGATTGCAAGTGATTTTGAGCACTTCAGCCTGTTTTTTCTCTTCCTCATTGAATGAAGATTCATATTCAATGAACGAGACAGCCTGAGGAAAGCAGAGGATGATGTTAGAAGAGTGATAACACAGTGAATAAGGTGTCATTCCCTTGATCGGTTACATACTTTTTCATATCTTTTTGAGGCTCTTTGATATCTTCCCGCCTTGAACCATGCATTCCCTTCCTCTTTCTTCTTCCCAGCAGCTTCTATCTTCTCTTGGGTACTCATATCCCAAGATTCCTTCTCCTACAGTCAATAAGATGTCAATTGCACATAATGGTTATACTATTGAACCCTTGCCAATAAGCTCTTCATAAGCAGGGAATACAAGATGCAGAAGGGTAAGAATTACATTTCACCAACCTTCACAAAGGAGATCAACTCAACTTCATAATATACAGTGGAATTGCCTGGTACCACAGCCAGATCTTGTTGAGATTCAGATGGACCAAATGCATACTCTGACTTAATTGTTACAAGTGCTCTTTCCCCTTTCTTCATGGTCTTTACAGTTCTATCAAGTCCTTCTATAACCTTATCTGTAGAATAAGTTCATAATCAAATTAAAAAACTAGCTATGCTATATAAAGAAGTGACTAGCTTACTTAATGACATTTTTATTTCCTAGAGCAATCATTGTAAATTGCCTTTTTATATTTAGGAATGTAGTTCCAGAATATCTTCATGTAATCTTTTCACATAAACTGAAGCTATAGCTTTCTGGCATACTAGAATTATATTCAATAATTAGGTATCCACTTTTAATGATAGCCTGAGCCCTCTGGTACGTACAGTGGCACTGAAGAAAGAACATATACGTAGGTTACGACTTTTGAGAATCGGTGAAGTATCGCCACAATGCCAAGTAGGTGAACCTTTTAAGATTGTTT
Source organism: Fraxinus xanthoxyloides (assembly GCA_903798325.1). Classification (NCBI taxonomy): domain Eukaryota; kingdom Viridiplantae; phylum Streptophyta; class Magnoliopsida; order Lamiales; family Oleaceae; genus Fraxinus; species Fraxinus xanthoxyloides. Next base: position 9,174 of record CAIGRL010183182.1, on the reverse strand, counting down.
CTGTCTACTGTATGGTCCACCTTACCAAGCAGCCACAAATGTTTCAGAATTACAAATAACTCTGAATTGTCCTCAATTATTTGATCCAAGAAACATTTGAACTGGATTTCTTTTTTAACACATCATAAATTAAGTTTCAAAATTAATGAAATATAAAAAGACAAGTATACATAATAATATGACTTTAGAATTTGAGAATTCTACCCCAAAGTTTTGCCGAGCAGATTAATGCTAAATCATTGAATTTGAAAAAATTATGAAATACTAAGGTACTCATATTCACAACAATTTTAATCCATAAAAGTTTAAATGCATCCTCTTTCTGTTTAATTAAGTCACAACTCAAGATTCACGGGTTTATGGTTATCTTCGATGTGCAAAATATAATTTTTTAGATATCATTATCATATGAAACTACCTATAGAGTTAAGGAAACAAATTAATAGATGTCCACTCACAAGCCACTTGTGCAACAATTTTCACCACATAATAGCTCCTAAAACCGTATTCTTTCAAGAAGTACAAATACTCAACTTGGATTTATCAATTTGCAAAATTAACAATATATCTTATCTATTTTCCAGCACGACGTTGAATTTTCAAGAATTTCAAACAATTTCTCTTTAGTTTACAAAAGAAATATGTTTTTGAAATGCTGAAAAAAATATCCTGAGATCTCGACAACAAAATTATCAAGAGTTCAGAATACATCAAGAAATTTCACACAGAAGATTCTTGTTAAAATTGCTGTTGGAGAAATTCAGCCTGTTCGAGCGGGGTATTGACTAGTTGAGAAAAACAGTCCACTAATACAAACCAATTGGGACCGCTGACCAGTTCGCTGGTTTTCCAGTAGGACCGTCTAGTCCGGTTTAATTGTAATAACTAAGATGTGATTATATACATGAACTTAACTTTTTCCGTTAATTTTTTATAACTACTTCACTTAATATAATCGTTATATATATTATCATCAATTTAGTCAAAACTAGTAAATGACAAGTTATGTTCCCCACTAAAACTGGCACATAAAAGTTTAAAAGTATAGCTAACACAAACAATTAACCTTTTTTTAAAAAATTTCCCAAATTCATAGAAACTTTTCATTTTTGACAACTTGAAATATTAATTGTATAGATTCCAAGTTAATCAACATCCTAGTGGTCTTAAGTTTGATCTTTTAGTTAGTAGGACGTATAAGATAACTATGATTACATGAAGTATCATTATATATGTTTTATAGATAGGGCACATTAACCTACTAACTCTTTTATTTCAAATCCTTGTCTTTGAATCAAAATATAACAAACCAAGAGCTAATGATTTATTTACACTACCAAAAATGTTGTTTACGTTGTTTCACTGGGTAGGTTTTTACTCAAATGATTCACTTAGTACAATCAGAGGAAAAGCTAAAGAAAGATAAAGAAAACAAACATGTGAAGAGTAATAAAAACTCAAATCTAATTTGTTTCTCGAGTCATTCCAAGAATTTTTTACTTCAATTGTATATATACCTTCAGTTTGCATATAAAGGAGTGAACAGCATATTGCGGTGGAGAGAGTTGTAAATTGAGTCAGGTCTTAGTTTTTTTAATTTTTTGTTATTTTCTGGAAAAATAAAAATCGACCCACATGGGACAAACCCCTGGCCTGCACTGCCAAGCCCATTTACGCATCTTACATGCATGGAAAATAGTTCGAATAAAAAGAGAAGCAAAATGGTTTTACCTTCATCTACCCTGAACTCAAACAGTGGTTCTTCATTGTGTCCTTTTTTCTCAAACACAGTCCCGTCCTGCAGCTTCCCAATCAATTTCACTGCCAAATTGCAAGACAAAAGGCATTTTGGATTACATATTCAGAATGCCACAAATGATATGCATGAATACATCATCATCATTTAACATATAACTTACAATGCACAGTTGCACCATCACTTGGATGATCGTAACCATCTCCCTCCAGTAGGATCTTTTTCAGAACCTTTTTGTCATTGATAATGTCTGAAACTGTTTTCCATGAAACCAATTCCAGATTTATTTCAAGGCTAGCATTTGGTGGCACATCACAGTCATCACCAGTGGCTGACCTGCCATTTTGTCCAAATCCATCTGCAACGATATTTACAATCAGTAAAAAATATGGAAACAGCTTCAAATAGTATCAGAAGAATGGATCTAACTTACACGTAGGCTTTACAGTCAAGAGGACTTTTTCCCCCTTCTTCATTGTCTTCAAGGCTTTAGACAAGGCAGGACAGAAATACCCTGAAAAGAGATCACCACATCAAACACATCCTCAGGCCCCACTCAGTAGAAAAGAAAAGTTTCCGAAAAGGAATCATACCATCTGTTATGGCAAACTCCACTCCATCTGATTTTGAAACAAGTGTTCCATCCTCTAGCCGAGCCTCGTATTTGACTGCAGAACACAAGTTTACAGAAGGCATCAACAAACTCAAATAAATAAATAAAACTAGAAACAGAAACAGACCATGCTAGGGAACACACCAAATACTTCATCAAGGTCTTTAGGATTTTGCCAACCCTCTCCTTCTGTAAGTACTTTCTTTAATATTCCTCCATCTTTGCATATGTCTTTCACACTAATCCAAGAGAGCAACTCCACTTCAAATTGAAGAGTAGCATTTGGAGGTATTTTTGGAGGGGACCCAGATTCTCCATATGCCAATTCAGGAGGAATTGTGAAGAGGGCCTTTTCTCCTTTTTTCATTGTCTTGATACCTTCTTCCCATCCTTTGATCACATGTCCTATGCAATGAAAGAAAAAATTGGTATTAGCTGGGCAAAAGAAATTCTTTCGACTGTATGAAGGAACAACACTGAAAAGAGCAGTGACCTTTTATCATTTCACGGCTATCATACACAAGCAATTTTCTAATATGTACAAGGGATTATGTTAATATACATGAGCAAAACGTGCCAGCACATTAGTAAATACTTATGGTTATTGTGACATTTTGCACTTCAGCATCCTCCAGATGCATAAATATTCGAAATTCTGTCACTTTATTGAAGATTAAGTTATGAGATTAAGAGTTTGTTTGGGAGAGATTCTTTCAAGGGATTTTTTTTTTTTTTTGGGAAAATGTGTGTTTAAAAAGTAGAGAAATGTTATGGTCCCATAAAATGAGTATGGGGAAAAATGATTTTCAAAAGAAAAAAAAAATCCCTCTCGAACAAGCTATAAGTAAAAATATGTCAATGTAAATGTTGAGCTCACAAGAGATCAATTAATATATATTTCTCCAGATAGCAATGTCTTGGATATATTCACTAAACCCGGCAGTCACTAACATAAATCTCTGCCTTTTAATATATAATGTGCCCTGTGCAGCAAATCATAAAACAAAAGTTCTCCTTTTAGACCAGTTTGGTGCACCATTGATTGGAGACTTTGATCAGGTAACCCTATTTCATTTTTATCAAAGCATAAACCTTTGATTTTTCTGCTCAATTAATGTCAGTGAATAACAGCTGACCTACATATAGTAAAAGTTCTATTAACAGTTTTCATAGTACAATAAAGGATTCAATCTAGGTTTTAGAGACATTGGAACAACCTAAGCTCTGATATCAACCTAGAGAGATTCAAGTTGAATGATCTATTATATACTGAATCAATCTTGTATATAGAGTACAATCCTATCAATAGAAGTAAAGAATATAAAATCCTACTACTAAAAGTGAAAATGTCAATTCCTAACTAGACAAGGAAATAAGCTCTAACGAAATATTTCCATAATCTCCTATTATGACTTTTCTATTCCAACTTAGAATTCAACATGCCAATTGTTTGATCTGATTTGCATAACAAAAACTAGGAAAATAGGAAAGGTCAATAAATAATGTAAAATATTAGATAGTCCCAAGAAGGGGAAATTGGAAAATCATCAATGATACGGCCACTATACAAGAATTACTCATGAGATGGTGCAAGCAATGACCAGACAAAAAGGAAGATTTTGATCTATTGTAACTAAAACTCTGTAAACTCCTTCATCAAACCCTAAAACTTGCATATCCCTAGTGCTTTATTCATAGATAATGAGAAGAATAAACAGGTTCTTATTTCAAAAATTACACTTCTTCAGAGAAGTGTTATGATTAAGTTTCTCACAGTAGAATATGATTTTGTTGTGTCCACTCATTTATTTCTCATGTATAATGACAGTATTTCAAGTCATCTCCATTCAAGACGAGATTACATTGAGATATTAATCTTCTCTTTAGTATTCTTCTTATATTACTAAAAATGGAGATAAATGGTCCAACTTAATCCAAAAATATATTTAACTATGAAATTTCATAATTGCTATATCATACCCAAGAACAATTTATACTGTTCTACTTATGAATCACTGAAAGAGTCTCAAACGTGAAGCTTTATAAGAGAAGAACAAATATTTCCTCAGAATTAACACAAGGTGAAACCCCTATTACAGATACTTCAACAATATGAATAAATAAACAACAAACATAAGAAGAATCATTAATTCCAAATATTAATAGTTTTGCAGCTTTTACTGTTCAACAAAGATAGCATTCAGCATTTAATTCATAGAGGCATACCTTCCCCTAGCTTAAATTTGAATGGGGTACCATGATCGTGGCTAGAATCAAACTGTGTCCCATCCAGCAAACAACCCACATAATGAACTGCAAAAAATTCACAAATAACCATTAATTTTGTTCAAGGGTAAATCCCATGCCGATTCAGAAACTACAACTAACATAGAATACAAAATCTTAATATGGTATCCAAACAAACAGACAATGCAATCCGTCTATAGCTCAAACAAGTAAAATGAGAACGGGAAGGCTATCAAAATATTAGTGTGAAGTTTGAATCATGTAGTACCAGGAAATCAGTATACAAATACTCTATGTACCTTCAACTTCATCTCTGGAAGCGGGATTCTCCCAGCCTTCACCTTCTTTGATGAGCTTCTTTCTCAGATTATTATTGCCAATTTCCTTCTCTTCTCCAATTTTAAGAGTTGGATTTTCCTCTGGGAGATCCATTTCCATATCATCCATTCCCATTCCCATACCCATACCCATACCCATGCCCGTACCCATTCCCATTCCCATGCCCATTCCCATTCCCATGCCCATGCCCATGCCACCATAAGCAGCGTCATAGCCAGCACCTGGAAACTGAAAATCGTCATCCATTTTGAACCTTTAACGAATCAATTGTAATTGATTCTCTAAAGTAGTTCGAGATTGCAAATGAGGCTGAAATGTTGGGAATTTTGCAGGAGCCGATGAGTGCTATGGAGTCAACTTTGGGTTTTCGAAAGGGTGGAAAGTTGGTAGAAAACAAAGAGCAGAGGGGCAAGGTAAGACTCTCTAGAAAGTTCTTTATTTTAGAGTCCCCAACCTACCAGATGTGACTCGCAGGTCCTCACTTTTTCAAATTTGTGCGAGTACTGGCCTTTCATGCCATATCCTCGGTGATGGCAGCAGCCGTTAGTATTTTTGAAAAGCGCCAAAGCGGGGATGAAAATTAAAAAGTTCTCATTTACCATCCGTATCATTTAGGGCCTGTTTGAGCCTAATATTAGGTGTAGAACGTATTTTAAAATAATATATTGATAATATGGTTAAAAATGGAAGAAAGAGTTTTTGAATTGCGTGTAATATTATTTTATTGAAGAATGTGATATTGAAAAGAAGAAACGGTAAAATGCATTTTGAAAGTGTAGAACGTATTTTGAAATAATATATTGATAATCAATGTATGGTTAAAAATGGAAGAAAAAGTTTTTGAATTGCGTGTCATATTATTTTACTGAAGAATGTGAGATTGAAAAGAAGAAACGGTAAAATGCATTTTGAAAAAATGGGGAAGGGCTTAATTTATATTATTTTTGAATATGATTTAAATTTTTAAAAAAGGTGGGGGCAAGAGGGCGGGGAGCGTGGGGGCAATGACGAAGTTAGGATTCATAACTAGCAAGTGTACGGGAAAAAATTCAAAGACAAATATAAACAAATCAAAAAAGTAAAAATGTCTCATAAAAAATGAAAATCTCGTCTTTTAGCCGTGAGTAAGGACACCTCAATTCGTCACAAATTTTGATGGTTAAAAAGTCAAAACACTATATCAAAATTACCAATGTACCCTAATTTTAAATTAAAATAAGACCGAATAACCTTATTTTAACAGGGCCTGACTTTTTAACACGAAATCATCGTACAAATTTGAAATATTAGAGACTTTTGTGAGATATTTAATAGATTAAACACATGAATGTCACACTTATCAAATATTGAGGATCTCCAATGAATTTTTCCCATCTAGAAACTTCGGTATAAATGCACTAGCATCAATAACATGCCCTTTTTAAAAAAAAAAAAATTAGCAAGGTACGTACGACTATGGAGTCTAGCTTTTCTTCTCTTTTATATTTTCTTTAAGACTAGGGTCTTTACATTACTTGTCTTCAATCAAACAGTGGTTTGACTTTTTCATCAATCGAATGTTATTCATATGAAAACGAAATTAGAAAATATGAAATTAATTTATGCAATCAAATTATTAATATAGCCATGAACTCAATCTCTATATTTAAAAATAGAGAAAATTTTAGAGTACTTTCAGAGTATAGAATTTAATAGTAATAGAGAATAATAAATATTTCAGACTTCGAAAATACTAATTTTTTGCCCTAAAAAAACGAGCAAATGCAAGTTGTCTCTAATGCCAATTTTGTCCAAAAAAATCGACTTGTAAAAAGAAGGAAATAAGGAATTAGAATATAAATCAATATGTCCCATGTTCTTTCCTCTTCACCGTCCAACATTAATGCAAGTCTTTCCTCTTATCTAGTGAGGATTCTTTCCGTCCTAACTAGTCGGGCTCAGCACACTACCATGCATGCTGACACAAATTAACGTTTTCATATTGTGATTTGTCCTTACAAACGCACTTATCTTATTTCCTTATGGAGATGCTAGTTAGCTACTGGGGACTCGATAGAATTAGAATCTCGAGTACCCTCCACAAGTGTAATCTTCGTAAATCTAGAGATCATTTCCGATTCTAAATTTCTAATCGTGGAATCAATAATCGGATCCTAAAATGTCCATTACACAAAGAATGGGGGGGTAAAATTAAGAAAGAAGAAAGCAAGACAATTAAAATACCATAATCTGCATTCCGTAGGCAGCAAAATTGAAAGCATCATCTTACAAAATTGCCTTGGCCAAATGGGTGTACCACACTCTTAGCAGAATGATGGCAAACAGACAGGCGCTCAAAATGCAAAGCTCCATTAAGGTTAATTGGCAAACAAAAAATTTGAGGGCATGACAAACAAGGTTGTGATACATTAAAAGGCAAAGAAACTATTTACGCATACAATCACAAGAAGTAGATATAAATCCAGCTAAACAAAGGTTGGACAGATCAATAGACACTAAAAGCAAGGATGCTTTGTGCATAGGGATTAAAAGAAACAAGGTAAAATCAAAGTTTTAATAGTATTCTCAACCTATCCAGAATACATCAAATACTACTCTCAAATACTGTGATTGAAAACAAGATAACAACATTGCATCTTGGTTTTAGTAGAAATCATTCTCTTCAATCTTAGTGAAGGCATCGTGCCGTCGACCGTAGCACTCCAAAATTTCCTCTCCAACAAACACAACACTAAATTGAAAAGATTTTAAACTACAGTTTCTATGTCATGAGCTTCAGAGTAGTCATAGGCAATGGTATATGATTTAGCCAGAAAAAAATAATTTATTTTCAAGTGTCAACAATAGGGTACCAAGTGAAAATTAAACAAAGATGTCAAAGTGACATGCAAGTTTATAGCCTCTTCGTTTTTTATTTAATGCGATCTATGATACTCGAACTCGGGGTATCGATACGTATCTAAGTATCGGATCTTTTATTTTTTTAAAATATATGATAAATAGTCCGAATTTAAGACACAAGTACGTTGATACGTCTTTCAAATTTCAATTTTTCCCCAAAATTCAGATATAAAAAGTAAAATAATAATTAAGTGAATTTTTATCAGGAAAAAGGTTGAATGACTAAAATGAAAATTTAATCGAAGTATGGTAATCTCTAATGAAAATTTAAGTAAAGTTGCACGCCTGCTTTTCTTCTACTTTAAAGACTCGCGTGACTTCTATAATCACTTCTTATCTTAATTCTTCAAAAGACCTCGATTACGTTTTCTCTTCATTTAGCCGTCCTCTTCCCTCCCTAGCACCTACGACGCTAAATCAAGGTTTCCTCTTCCACCGATTCTTTCCCTTTTCCACCTAGCAACATGACAACGTCTCCTCTTCTGCATAGTTGCATCCTTGCTCTGCCCATTTGCCATTTTGTCTTCAGGTTTGTCTCCTCTTCCACACAGCTGTCTCCATGCCCAGCTACCTGAAGCTTTGCATCAACCTGCGTCATTTCCGCCCCACATTTCATACGCGACACGTGTATGCAGGCCGGAAACAAGAGTCCGAACATCACAAAATGTGGTGATTCTCAATAGTTCAAAACGAATCCAAATAATTCCCTTAAGTTGAGAATGATTTGATTATTTCCCAGTGTTAAACTATAGTCTGCTAGTTTTATCCCATCTCCGTATCAAGATATTAACAATTTAACACACAAATATGAATATCTGCACACTTTATGGCATGATTTCGTAGAAATCTATCATTGTTAAAGAATATTCTGAGGGTAACGCCTCAAGTCCCATCTTACGTGAGGCCTCAAAAACTTACATCTCGACTAAGTAGGCTTAAGCATTAACAATAAGCCTCATGGCGACTAAGGTGTTCGCCTATTTGTCTTAAACTTACTGGGCATTTTATTTTGTTGTCATTAGCCTTTTAGGTTATTTTTCATAACATAGAATGTTTTACAACTTTTTTATTTTTTGTTTTTTTTATATCTTGCAGTAGATTACAAGATTTTTACATGATTATGATTTACTAATCAAGAAATTATTATTAGCCACTTTATTGATCTATTTTATGTTTCATTGCAGGTTCAACTTTCAATTCAGTTATACATTTTTATTATAGTTTTTGTAAGGTGGTTTATGCTTTATTAAGCTGGCACCCGTCCTAAACATTGGCATATATGCAGTAATACAGACAGTATCTTCTATATCTTCTTTTG
>CAIGRL010183160.1:0-17132 GCA_903798325.1 Fraxinus xanthoxyloides | reverse complement strand
TAGTGTTCGTTTGATTTCGTTTTATATGGAAATTGTCTATTAAAGTGAATTATTTTTTTTTACAATTGGTTATGAAATTTATTTCCATTGCCAAAAATTAAAATAAAATAAATAAATAAACTTGGAGCAATTCCCCAAAACCAAGGAAAATAGGCGCGTGGAACCCATGTTTGGAAAAACTTTTCCCTATAAACTTTGGTTGATCAAACATGCCAAANTAATTGGTTATGAAATTTGTTATCATTGCAAAATAAAAAAAAATAAAAAAAAAATTGCTTGAAAACTATTTTTTCATCAAAGTTTAGTGTTTGTTTGGTTTTGTTTTACATGGAAATTATCTATTAAAGTGATTTTTTTATTTTATACAATTGGTTATGAAATTTATTTCCATTGCAAAAAGTGAAAAAATAAAAAAATGGTGGGAAAAGTAATTCCCCGAAACCAAGGAAAATAGGCGCGTGGAACCCATGGTTGGAAAAACTTTTCCCTAGAAAATTTGGTTGGTCAAACATGCCAAAACCAAGAACTTGGAAAATAATCATAATCAAACAGGGCCTAAGACTTCAACAATTTCATTGTTTTTCGTGTTAGGCACATATACAGCAATGGAATAAGAGATGACTACTTTTAACAAGCAAGACAGTCCAAATAATAAAGTGATAATCAAACAAATTGAACATTTTACATGTATTGAAGCAAGTAATTAGTAAAGAAATAATTCACATACATGACAGAGAATGAACATGGAAGGAAGTTATAAAAGTGCAACATTACTCTACACCAAAAACATGATGATAGAATACTGTCTTCTGTATTATCCGATTATCCTCAACCATATTACAGCTAAATGTGAAACAACTGGGAAGGAAAGTATGATGTGAATCAACATCCTTCTATGAAATGAAGACTCGAGATGGATATGCCCGACATGGAAACTCCCAACGCGTAAATATGCAATATGAAAATATACTTGAAAATTTTGTATTGCTCCATATATTTTTCACATCCTCTGTCATACCGTGAATTTCTTCCATTCATCTTCAGACGGCAGTAGCAGGAACATGAATGGTAGCTAGTATTTTATACATTTGAAATATAAACTGAATGAAATGTGTATTGCACGATGTGTTGCTATATATGGTGGAATATTTGTGCTTGTTGGACCTGCAATGGATGAACATCTGTCTGACAGCTGCTTCTTCATCGTAGATTTTGACTCAAAAACACTGGTTCTACAGTAAATCTTTTCTGAAGTAGAACTCCAGCCCGCCTATAATGCATAAAATGTGTCAGAATTAAATATTCACATAGCTAAAAACCAAAGATCAGGTAATAAATAACAAATACCGAAATTCCTTGAGATGGAGAAATCATCGGCACAAGCAAAATTATCATGCGAGTCTGAGTGCATCAGCAGAAAATGCAGCCTCTTAAGATACTGACATGTGCGGATGTTATAGAGATAAATTATGTGAATGTTTTCAGAATGCTCACAACCTCGGGATACATAATCTTCCATGTGGATTTGCAGCTTCAAATGCTACACTGATGGTTCCTTTGTTGCTCACCATCTTCATACTTTCTAAGACAACATACTGTCCATAGGTTGAAATGCAAGCTAAGGAAAGACGAAGATCATCATCCATGTTTGAGTACAGCTTCAAAGGCAATACTGATGGCTCTTTCTTGACGCTCTTGACGTAGAAGGTCATTCTTTGCTTTTTGTGCAATATTTATATTGAAGTGCTGCAACTACTTCATCTATGCTATGACATTTAGAATGAGCACGACATGGACAATGGACTGAATTTGTCAATGTCCAGTTCCATTCCTGAACTGGTGCCTTGATAATTACTCAAAATAAGTTACAAAAAGTATTCATTGAAGATGATTGAGCATTATATCTATCAAGGTTTTTTTTTTTGACGAAAAGTAAATATAGCACTTAGAAAATGATAGGATGATACTAGGCCTATTAGAAAGTACAAGGTAATTTATCCTTGTTTTTTAGGGTGTGTGCGAGTGCCATAAGTAGCAAGAACAAAACCACAAAAACTACTAAAATAATTTCAGGATCTCCAAGTAAAGGAGAGGTTACGTCAAAAAAACTGGAAATAAAAAATAGGATGTGCAAACTACAAAGAATTTCCAAGAAGAGAAACCAATCCAAACAATAAGTTGGTCATACATAAAATATTAATCATCACAATGATTTTCAATGTTAAAATATGCTCTTAAAATACAGATATAGAATCTATCCTTCATTAGAGTAATGATAACCAAAAGACTTCAACTGGTTCAATACTTGGTTCCAGTTGGGTTTAGAGGCCATTTAAGTGGAGAAACAAGACAGCAAGTTTCCAAAAGCACGAATAAAACACGCAAGTTCTTGCCCCTAAACAAGATATATACATCAGTACGAAATTTTTAAAAATTCGAAAAGGGGAGGGGATATAAAGAAATCCACTCACTTCTAGAGGCTGAGTACCAGAAAATTGCTGAATATGAGTATTGACATTGCATCCAAATATGGAGTAGACGGGGAGAATAACGAAGAATGCCACATTTTATCAGAAAAATAAAAAAGAAATTACTAAGCCCTTGTTTGGTCCTCATTATTTCCAAAATTCATTTTTCTCTCTCTTATTTTTCAACCACACATTCTTTAATAAAATAAAATTAAACGCAAACCTAAAAATTTTCTTTATTTTTTAACCACACATTCTTCATCAAAATATTATTCCAAAATGTATTTTAATAAAAAAAAAAATGGAGCTCAAACAGGTTCTAAATAGAAAGAGAAGAAACACTGAAAGAATTAATAAAACTGAGAGCTCAAAGCAACTATATAAATTATGTTCCTCAAATGCAGCTGTTGTACATGAAAGGACATTGGTATGAGCAGACTAAATTTTCTACCTTACATATGCGCTAAATCTATAGAAAGTTCCCTCTGCTAACTATTTCTTTTTCAATGCTGCTTAATTGGCCAGGAGCCCAAGATAAATACAATGGGAGAAAATTTTGGTCTATGTATCTACTGAGGGTGTGACTAAATAAGAAATCACTACTCTGAGTACTGATTGAAGAAATATTGTATGTCAAAATTTAGACAAAATTATGGGTTGGGTATTCGTGCTCATATCCATTATAATCATAATATAGCCTCTCTCCCTTTGTGATGTCACGAGTGGCAACCAATAGTACACGGCATTCACCATTAACACTGTATCTCACACATTTAATGTTCTGCTTCTTCCGGCCCTCCCTGCAAAGAATTGACTGGTTTCAAGAACTATAGGTGAATATTGGAAATGACATGAATAAGAGAGAATCTGCATTCAGAGTCTGTTGAATGTCATGATATTTGCAGAAAATCAGGGAAAGATACATGGTTCAAGGAGACAAAGGATGTGGCTCAATGGCTTACGGTGTATAATTGTTTATGCCATTAATAAAACGAGCAATGTTTCCACGTTTATCAGGGCAGACAACAAGACTTTTCAATGGGTCAGTAGCTAGAAGAAGGGTCATCATGCTATCACAATCATCCTGTTCCCGATTCTTAATGTAATCCACGTCTCCCGTATACTCAGCAATGAATGTCATGTCCTTTATTGGATCATCCGCCTCTACTGTATAGCTGCAACATTCAACAAGGTCACATTACATGCGAACATACATCACATAAGGGCTATTGAATGAGAGAAAAGAGGAACAAAGAAGTACCCTTCACAAGAATCAAAAGCTACAATAAGAGGAGGGCATTCGCCTCTTTTGTACATAGTCCTACACAACTCCAATGTCTCGGTATCCTCTTTAGAAAGAACCTAATTAAAAGAAACCTCGTGAAAATTCAAAAAATTGAGAATTAGCTGATTAATCAGAGAAAAGTAATTAGACCTGCATTCCACCATTTTCAAACTCAGCCTGATTGGCTGATCTGGGAGCCATGCCGAGCATATAAGTAAGCTCATTGCTGAATTCCATGTTCTGAGCAGTCAATGCAGATGCAAGAGATCCCATTTGTACTAGCCTCCGGGTGTGGTCTTCAGAAGGAACATGAGGCAATATCCTTCTCCGTTTCTTGTGGAACACTAATGTATTAGACCGTCTGCGACGTTTTCTGACATCTGGAATCAAGGTCAAAGAACTTTTATTGGATGTGTAGAACATGTACAAGAAGAACAGAGCAAAGAACTTGTGAAGGCATGGACAACACGTTGTGAATAACAAACTTCTATTGTATACATATAGAAGACGCAAAAATGCTCCAAAATCTCAGTTCACACTCTTAGCTGCTTTATTGAAAAAATTTACATAAACGACAGGCAAACTTATCACTAAATCTTTAAATTAAACCATCCAAAAGATAATTCAGATAACTAAAAGAAAAACCGAAGGACTTCTGTATAACAATCTTTGCCATGGGTTCAATAGACTTCAAAAATATCTGCAAATTTTGGTAACTTGCTGTGCAGACACTTCCAAATGCAGGATGTGTTTTCATCCAACATGTGCTGGCAGCCATGAAATGATAGCCTATGATCTCGTTAACACACATACCAATCCATGAAGAAGTAATGTCAACTTTAGATGATATTATTGACATGGGCAGAAAAACTTCAGTAAATCTAATCATTTTTTCTCACTGTGAATTCGCTGCCTTCATTCCCGTGCTTGCTAGGTTACACTGGTGCAAAGTTTTCTGCAACAAGGAACATAACTTGTGGCAAGAAGAATGCATTTATTAATTCTACTGATGCATTCTAGTGTCATTAGAACTTTGAATCTTTCCCAAGAAAAATTCATTTTTTTGCTTATAGTAATGCATTTTAGTTGTATTTTCATAACAATTTCAGGATTAAGCTAGTTGAACAGATCAGGTTATTTCCAAATACTCACACCAAACTTGAAGCATAACATAATTCAGAAAACTCTTGACCAAAACTAGAATCATTTTCATGATAAAAAGGTTACAATAATTCTACCTTGAGACCACGCACAGTTCTCCACCAGTTCCCTGCATTTCTGAATCCTAAAGAAATCGATAATCTTCTTCTGCGTAAAGCCTGCATAACAGACCACGCCGGATATCTAAATCAATAATACCTGCATTTATCTCTCACACTCGTAATTAACCCATACGCTAAGAATTACACATACATTTGCACAAGATACTTGTATTGATACATACAATCAATCAATTGCAAACACACACACACACAAATTCGTGCATAATTATATACACATAAATTCATATCCACACCCGGTATTCATTTATGTAGATAAAGATTGGACTTTTTATACTTTTAAGGGGACGATCTTGATCGTCAGAGCATGCCGGGCAGAACCAAGGACCGATAGGGACGCGGACCACTATGGGTCGAAGGCAGAGCATATGGTACCCTTTGTCGCATTTGTCACAAAGCAAGAGCTCCTCGGCTCGCTCTCCCGAGCCGCATTGATCGCAAGCCACACGAGTGTAATAATCGCCGTCATCAGACTCCTCATTCTCCACCAATACCACCCGCTTCGCCACCTTCATGATCTCTTTCATCGACCTGTACTTTTGCCTCTTTCGGTCAGCTCCGAGCTGCGGACTCGGCTGGTTTCCCTGAGCCGCCGAGCTGAATGACGGCGCCATTTGAGAGGACAAAATTGGAATTAATTAATGTCCAAGGGTGAATTTGGAATGGAAATTAAGCCTCAGTGTGTATATATATCTGTGTGTATATTTTTGTTTATCTGTGAACAGTGAGGTTTCACGGAAGGGAAGGGGTTGGGGTGTGGGGAGGTCGCGGGGGAATAGGAGGTGGCGTTTGGATGACGTGGCATGTTGTGAGTGGGAATACTAACGTGCACGGGCTGTGCGTAGACAAGGTGGCGTGCGCTTTATTCGAAATTTTCGCTAATTTAGCCGTTTGGAATTGAAAGCTGAAACGCTTCTTGCGTCTCCATGTTGTTTTGGTAATTAGTCGTTGACCAAAGGGGTATATTTTGTTGGTAATACATTCAAAATACATGAAATCAAGATAATTAAAAACTAGGCTCCTGTTTGGTCCACATTAAATTTCTCAATCTCATTCTTCTACTCATTTTTAACCACACATTTTTCAATAAAATAATATTTTTCATCACATCAATAACTTTTCATTCTTTCTCAACCACACATTCTCCATCAATTTACTATTTCAAAGTACATTCTTCCAAAATAATATTCATCAAACACACTTTAGAACAAAATCTAATTATTGTACTTACGGCTTTGATATACTCAATGACATGTTTAAAAATAGGGAACATGAATCAACCAAATCATTCTTATCAGATTGCATATTTTGCGTAAGTTTATTTTTAAAAATAGAAGGAGTATGTTTAGAAAGACCGAAAGCAGGTCGTAAAGGACTTGGACTACTATTTTTGTTAGCTTCATTTGCTGAAGTTGATGGTGAAGTGATTGGAGTCTCCATTTCTTCTTAGCATGCATACAATTTGTGGAGTTTACATCATAAATAAGTTCAAACCCTACTTTAAGAAGTTCCAACAATTTTTTTCATGATGCTTATATACTTGTCCACAATAATTACTACATTTCCATCTATTCGCATTTTAAAACGATCACACACCTCGAACCTTTTGTTTTCCTTTTTGTTTTTTCCATCTATTTTCATATTTTCAGGGTCATCCTCTAATGGAATCGCATCATCGGCTTCTTCTGAAATTGGATCCATATCTGAAAAAATAAAAAGAAACAACGAAGGAAGCTAAGATATGGAAAGAAACAACATGGTAATACAAGAAGAAAGCTATTGAATGAATTCCCCAATACTAAAATTTTTAATAAATTTTTGTAAATCGTGATATTAACATTTAGCATCATGAATAAATAAATCTCACAATCTATTTGAATTTTCAGTAAAGCAATGGTGAATTTATATCTTGTATTGTATTTTTTACTAGTGTATATTCATTTGCTGGAATATACACGAATGAGGTCTTAAAACATGAAAATGTGCATGCAAAACACTATAGCCAACCTATTTGGAATGTTTAGATTAATCAAAGTCTAATCAGGTGAGTACTGTATTGTGCACTCAAGTGCAAATAGCATGAGAAAAATACCAGATAAACAATAAAAAAAAATATGGTTGTTCAGTATTAAATTACAGCAATAAAAAAATAACAACATTCTACATCTACTAAACTAGAGTGCACGCACACATAAAACTAAATGTCAAGTCTAGATTTTATTCACTATCTTTATCCCAATTAAAATATTAAATAATACTACTATTCATTCAAAGTTAAGGGAAAAGGAGAAAACAGAAAGAGAAATTCATTCAAAATTCTCTGCTCAAATTAGTTCTAAATCTTCTTTTACGTTTATAGAGAGAAAAAATTAAAGGTTTTGATCTCGATTAAACAAATTATGAAAAATTGTTTCAATACACAAGGAAAATGAAGAGAGACTCACATTTAAAGTCATAGTCAGTGGCGGAGAAACGGCATAGACAATAGCAGGTCACAAGCGTTAAGTTGGCATTACGTGGCCTGTGTTATCGCTGTGGGATAGAGGGAGGGAGCTAGGGCTTGATAACTTTGGTTTGCTTGTATTTTTGCAAAGGTGTAATTGCATATATGGCTGTGCAACATTCACAATTTTACATTCAATTCATTTTGTAATTATGAGCCTAAAATTTTTACTAATGACAATGATTTACTAATTTATTTATTATGCATAAGTTAGGTTAATTAAATTTGTACAATCCAAGAAAGTATAATTTAAATTTAACTAAATACTAATCACAATGCTTTGTTTGTTATGTATGAGTTAGGTTAATTAAATTTTTACTCTCAAAGAAAGTATATTTTAAATTCTAAAAACTTTACTTTAATAAAATTTATATATGAGAAGTTATAATTTAATACAAATATTTTTTTAATTAAAAAAAGTGCGGCTCGGTTTGGTTTTTGACGGTTTTTAAAATTTGAAACCTAAATCAAACCATTTTGAGACGGTTTGATTTAGTTTGAGAGGAAAAAACCCGCGAGTTCACATGGACCCAAATCAACGGTTTCAAACCAACGACTTCAGTTCAGTTCAGTGCAGCCATATATCAATACATGATTAGATAGTATGAAAAATAAAAATATAACACTCAATCAATTGTTGCCACTTCACCTTGTCACCCAATTTTTTTGTCAATCACTCTGGTAAATCAACATTTATCTTATATTTAAGGCAGATTTTCTAATTATTAAGCATACCTCTAGCTCTAAACCACGGAATGACACCTAGACATAACAATATAATTGTTATAAACTAGAGAAAAAAAAAATAAAGAAGTCAACAGACTTAAGTGTTTTATATGTTTCAATCCTTAAATGAATCTTTATACAATAACTATCTCATTGAAATCTTGTTTGGCAAAAAATCAATAGGACAACAAATGAAAAAAGAGTACAAATAATTTGGAGTAATAAAACGTTGTCAAAAAAATCAGTGAGAAAACTTGATCGAATAAAAAAGAGTACAACAATTCACCTTAATTTTAATAAATGAAAATTTTTGTATCAAGTCACTCATGTCTTGTATGTCAATATCTTCATTATTTCAATTCTAGTTAGGCATGCTTCGTGTTTTGTCTTGTTATAGACTTGAAGCAATATCGTCTTTATAGATAATATTTACCAATTTTAATTTGTCTTTAGTCAGCATGATGGTTTGTTGAAAAATAAATTATATCATTGCTCTCTTCAGGTGTTGTACACAATTTTTAACATATAAAAAAAATATTTTTGAGAGCCATGTTTGGTACACATTAAAATTTTCATTATCATTCTTCTACTGATTTTCAACAACACATTCTTCAATAAAATAATATTTCTCCATCACATCAATAAATTTTCCTTCTTTTTCAACTACACATTCTTTATCAATCTACTATTTCGGAATATATTCTTCCAAAATAATGTGGCTCAAACACATTAGATATCTTGTAAGTTATGGATATCATTACACAAACAATATGTCTCGTTAAAACATTATTAGAAAAAATCGTGTGGAGAAAATCCTAATGAAAAAAAATGCACATTATTTATTTGAACAAGTCAAAAATGTTATTGCATTAAAAACCTTGTTAGAAAAATACAACGAGACAAAAATTGATCAAGGAAACAATAGTACAATGTGTATTTACTCCACCTTATTATGATATCACTTGAATTATATGCTTCGGCCTTCAAAGATAGTATTAAAATCATATAAGATAATTTGATTATGATCACATTTATTATACACATATCAAATTTCATACATTGTCGGACTAATAAGAGAGAGACTTGTGATCCTTGCAAAATTCATTATTGTGAAAGTTGTGCATTATAGTTACAACATCATTTTTCTCATTTACTTTTTATATAAGTATACATGCTTAGTTGTTCGAATTGCATGTCCAAAAACTTCAAGTTTTTCTTATAAGTTCAATTTTATTAGGATTGCATCCTTTTATTTGATTAATTATTTTTCGATTGATATGCGCTGCATAATTTATTTCAATATCCTCGCAGTTCATAATATAAAGTGGTAAATCATGTACAAAAGTGTTGTCATAAATTTTTCTTTTTGATTTTATTTATTTTCCATAACGACATAACTTAATAAAAGATCTCATAATTATTTATGTTTCTATAGTCTCCAAGAGTATATAACTCCTAAATGAGACAATCTTCATTATTTGATCCATTTTCTTTTGTAGATTTTTGTCTTAAAATAGAATGTATTTACGCTTCAGACTTGTCATAGATATATCAAATCTAATACTAAAGAATGTTCACCTAAGATCAGTTCGAGTTGGATCATTCAAAATTGGTGTGTAAGATATCGTTAATCTCCTTGATCATTAAATGTATTTAAATAAATTATCTTTTGAACTTCTAGTTTGATTCAAATTTCCTAGGATCTAGATAATGTAATGATGTATTATGTATATGATTTCAACTTCTTAATTCCTCCGCCCTAATGTTGAGAAAATGGTTTAATCAAATTGAAAGTTAGAAAACTGTGTTATGAAATATCACAAAGACTTAATATATTTTATAAGGGCTCAAACTAGGCATTTATTCTCAACAATCTTTATTTTCTGTCTTAGTGTATTATAGTAGATAAATTGTACATATATTTCACTATCAAAATATGAAAAAATTAGATTATGATCAGAAGTCAAGTATAGTGGAGGAAACTTTGATACTGACATGATGCTAATAGCATTCTTTTGATAGAATTGGTAATCAGTTTGTTCTTAATATTAATGGTTTAGAGATTAATTGAAATTTAACAAACAATAATGTTAAAATATTTATCGATATCTCAACTAACACTTATTAAAAATATTGAGATTTAGACTGACTAGTATTAACAAGCATACCATCTAGAATGTAGAATTTTAAAATTATGTTCGTAATTTAAAATTTAAACAGTAATTTCATAAACTTCAAATTATGAACATGGAGGGGTGACAAAATCCCCATTTATCAACATAATTAACTTCAAGAAATACAAGGAATTCAATCCATATTTTAGCTCATGATGGTCAATCACCAATTTTAAATAAAGAGAATAAGCATTATATAAGAATTTATTGGATTAAAGAATATTCTTATTCTTTATTAAGAAAGACAAGAAATTCATTCATTTTGAGTTCTCAATTTTGCATTATTATTGGTCCAATGATGGTCTAACTCGTCGTGTCAAACAATAATATATTCAATAACTAAACTTTTGGTTCAATATATTGTTTGCTTCAATTGTACTAATGCATGTATGGTAAAAACTAAGAAAATTAGAGTAATATAACATTGACTCTTGTAGAGCCTTGTAGTCAGATTTGCAAAATCCAATAGTATAACGTATTGATTTTCATCATTCTCGCATTTTCCTTTCCATAAGCCACCATGAGTTTAGTTAGATGATTGTACATACTATGGGTACGTTACTAACGTCTCATGATCTAAACACTATATCAAATCAATAAAGTTTTTTGAATCTTTTTTGAATCAACAAAATTCAAGTTTGTAACTATATTTGATTTGAATGGTTTTATAATTTTTGAAGTGTACTTATTCAAGAACATCATCATAATATTTTTCGACAATGTTATTAAATGTAGAATCATGCTTCTTCAAGAGTGACTTTTGATTTATTCACGAATAACTAAACAATATTTTTCAATAGCATTGGTATGTAAAAGTTTATGATTATTTTGATAAAATATTCTTTTAGAGCATATCCAAAATACTCTTTAAATCTAAAATTCTTGTAAATCCTTAAAATTATACTCCAAGATACTCTTTAAATTAGCATTTTAATTTAGAAAGCGAGTTTGGCAAACTTACTCTCTATAAATAAATGCATTAAAAGTATTTCAAATTTCAATGGAAGAAAATAATATAATAATTTGGAGGGAATCAAGTGAAAATAAAAGATAGAAAACAATATATATTTTTTGAGAATAGTAAAACTAATTGTTAAATATAAAGAGTCTGTTGCAATATTTGAAAAAAAAAAATCCTCTAATTTATAAATCCTCTCTAAAATGTAGAATATACTCTTTAAAAATACAGAATTTCTTAGAGATGCACTTAGAATATTAATGTGTATAAGCCGTTCTTTGAAATAACCAGATATTCTTCTAAAACAATGAATTATTTGTATATAAGTTATGCTTAATACAATGAATTATTTGTATATAAGTTATGCTTCTTCGGAGCATTAACATTTTCGGACTTATAAATTTAATATTTGAGACTTAACACAATATTTTTTTAGAATATTAGTTTGTATAAAAATCTTATTTATTCACGAAGATCAAAATAATATATTTTTTTATATATTTATGTAGTTGGGTTGTGTTTCTTCAGGATTATCAACAAAGGTTTCTTCATATTAAGTTGTGCTTCTTTGGGAGCACAACGAGATACATGCTCTTTAGTATAAATGCAATATTCTTGTGGATGTTGATACTAAAAATTCAAATCTACCATCGAGTTAAATAATATAATATTTTTTTTTTTGAAATATTGATATTATAATCCATTCCACCTTTTGAGCAATATAATATTTTAAATTTGTGCTCTACATGAGCAATAATGCAATATTCCGCTCTTCTTCAAAAGCAATAATTCACAAATTCTTTATAAAAAAAAAAAACCTGATTTTTTTTTTTCAAAAAAGCCCACGATATTAATTCAAAATATTTGCTGCATATTGATTTCTTACAAATCAACTATTTACTTTTTATTTTAATTGATGGATTTGAAGAACACTAAGTTATGAACCTGCTGTCCAAATTTCATGATAATCGGGACCATTGTGAGATATGAACATTTAATCATAGTTGCTGCAGGCTATTTAGATTCTGCGAATTTTCTATATTATTGATTTCTTATATTTTCTATATCTTCTTATTATAATACTTGATTATCTGTTTTAAATCACTTTAATATATCAATATTTATACTTATTCGAGAGTAATAATACAATATTCTTTCATAATATTGGAATACAGAATGTCATACTCTTTGGAAGTAATAATTAGTATGCATTTGATATGTTAACAAAATAGAAAGTTACTTTTCTTAAAAAAATTACAATTCAAGATTAAGTTGTTTAATTTGTGCTTCTTTAAAAACACCAATAAATTATTATTACTGAGCAGATAGCATTTTTCTTTTTAGACATAATAGCTTAATATTATTGTTAAATAATAAATCTTGTAAATTATGCTATTCGGGAGTAAATAATATTGACTGAGATATTAACATAATATAAACTTGTGTTCTTGATAACCTTTAAATATTCTTCTAAAATATTTATAGATTTGTGAAGTTGTGATTCTATAATAAACAACTTATTTTTGTAAATTTTTTAAATAGATTGTATCTCAAATCGTATTGTTTTCTTCAAGACATATGCTACTTCTAGATCATGAAAAAAACTATTATCATCATTTTTTTTGTTTGGAAAAGGGTGTTATCGTTGCTTCTTCAAGAGCAACGAATCAATACTATTCTAAAATACTGATATTGTACATCATATTTTACCAAGAACATCGACATGAAATTTGTCTAGAATATGTTATTCACAAATATTACGCATTTTCAAAAGTAATAATACAACATTATTTTGAAATAATGTTGTGTATGAATTTATGCTTCGCCAAGAATAGCAAAAAAAAAAATATCGTAATCCTTTTCAAGCAATATTACAATATTCTTCTAGTATATTAATTTAGAATGTTTCTTTTCAAGAATTGCAATACAATATTTTTTCTGAAATACTGAATGAAATGAATTACATTCAAGTAAATATTTTTATATACCATAAATTCATATTGTCAAATCGATATAATCAGATCGAATAACTATACCTCTTTGTTATGTAATTCAAAGTTAAAAGAATTATGACAACTTCTTTGAATAGAAAAGAAGAGTTTCTTTGTAAACTCAAATGGTTAGAACATACCCCCGAAAATTTTAAAATAAAATTTTATTTGTTTTATATACTATATTTTTAATATTTTGAAAAAAAATAAGGACTAAAATGAAATATGTTTTAAATTCCTATCGTATCTGAGCCAGAAAATTATGTATCGATAGAGTGATAAATGTTGATTTTGAAAATGATAATCTTTTTGTGATTTGCGTAGAGTTTGATTGCAATCTCAATATGATAAAGTTTAAAAGTTATCATAATTTTATTATTTGAAATCAATTCTTATCCAAATCCCTTTTATATATAGTTCTAAACTTCTAGTTGTATACAAACTCAATTGAAAATTTCAGCTATAAATATTGTACGAATCCTCATTATTTCACCACACAAAATAAAGAGAGTCACGATAGAGAGAGAGAGAGAGGAAAAAGTATAGATAAAATAGGAGATTATTTTTATGTGCAAGATTTTATTCTTTTCAACCTTTCAAAATCAAGATAAGATACTTTTGTGAAAGTAGTTCGTTTCCTTATACTTTTATGTTTAGCAATTTATGCATGAATTGCCAGTGGATATTCGGGTTTTTTTTTTATTAAGAGATAAGAAATCCTACGAGAATTTAAGATGACCTAAGATGGGCGAGTCGCTTGATCATCGATATATTCCGTAAGAGAAGAGTGATATGAAGTGCACATTTTATTTTTACATATTTGTGTATGAAAATTGTACATATCTTATTGGATATTTTAAATACTCACTTTTACAAAATTTTACAGGTTAGTTCGGGGTCGATTAGAATTGTGGTGGGATGATGATGCGGATTGTCAAGGAGATCGATGGAAAAATGAACATTAAGTTTTTCTGTCTTCAAATTATTAATTAATTTAATTCGGTCAAAGACATGTTATTTGATTAGTGATTATGTTATTTTCTTCAAGGTACAATTTTCATATTTGATTTAAATTTATGGATATTTTAGTTATTTTCTTAAAAAAATATTGTTTTATAGTTTTGCTTTTAATACAAAGAAAAGTGAATTTTTGTCAACACTCCAATGTTTATAAAAACTTGGGGGGTTACATTGTCTTTCTTTGATTGAAGGACTTTTTTTTTAAACATCAACTAGCTAAAGATTTATAAGATGAGATAGATAAATTTTGTAAATTCAATTGATCAGAATTTCATCCCAATAACGTGCTATGACCTAAAGAGAAAAAACGAAGAAAGGAAAGAAGTTATTAGATTTCTCTGTTTTATTGAAAACTAAAGTCACATATTTATAAGTTACAATTAGGACTGCATGTATGCAATGATCGTTGACAAATACAAATTTATTTACATCAGTGATATTTTTAGTTTTATGAAATCTTATCAAAATTTCAAGAAGAATATAAAGTATGAATGGGCAAATATCATCATACGACATGTTCTCTCTCGTCATGTTCCTAAAAAATGATTCAAATATAATATTGTAACACTGTCGATGCATTACTCAAAATTTTTTAAATTCAAATATCATAATGCAACACATGTTCTTGAAAAAAATCTAATTCAAATTACATTCTTAAAAAAAAATATAATTTGTATGGAATCTTTCCCCAATAATGCAACACTCGTTCTCTCTGAATAGATTGCTCAAAAAGTTTATTTCAAATATGATAATGCAACTCCCGGTCTTTCTCGATATGTTTCTCAAAAAATTGAACTCTTGTGAGTTTTTTCCATGATAATGCAACGCGGGCCTCTCTTGTCACGTTTCTCAAAATATTCAATTCATGTGGATTCTATCTCAAATAGTGTAACGATCGTTCTCTTTCCTCAAAATAATAAATTTGTGTATGATTTTTAACAAGAAGATAATTTTACAGAATTTAAGAGCGTGTTTGCCAAAGCCTAAATAATAAGAAATTTGCACCTATATTTATTTAGCCCCTTGTTTGATGATCATTGAATAGAGTTTTTTTTCAGGGGAAAATGAGTTTTGAAATAATAATTTTTTAGAGAGTGTGTGGTTAAAAAGTAGGAAATTTTTTGAGTTTACGTGCATTTTTTTTTAGAATGTGTGATTGAAAATGAATTTAGTTTTTTTTTTTTTTTATAATAATGATAAACAAACACCAGCTTACTTCATAATTTAGGTAGAATTTCTACTATTATTGGATTTATAATTGAGTTTCAACATCATCCACTTAGTGCCTATTTGGTTCCCCCTAATTGGAAAAATATGAGTTTTGAATAGTATTTTTAGGAGAATGTGTGGTTAAAAAATAAGGAAAAATTTTGGGAGAGCATTTATAATATTTTATTGTTTGAATGTGTGGTTGAAAATGATCATGCAGCAAACCATAAAATAAATTAATAGAAATCAAACAACAATGTCATTTTTACATACTTATAAAATTCGTAAGAGGTCTTTGTTATTCTAATGACTTTGGACTGGATTCAAACTAAAGTTTCAATTCTTTGACTCAATTAAAACATTTGATTTTTCCGACTCATTACTTTGAACAAATTTGTTCAAATAATAAAATTTCTATTACATAATCAATGTCTTGGACTTTAACATGTCTAGACTTCTTAATGTCTACTATGACATTGTGCACGAACTAAAGTAACTTTGAATTTGTTTATCACATAATCCGTACGTGATTTGACATAGCCACTTGTTCACGATCTTTCATACTGAATGTACAAAATAAAAACCTCTTTGTTGTAATGTACAATGTACCCTCACATACACGGAGCAAACCTGAACTCATCACCATAACAATTGCTCTTCACTTTAAAGTTTTGTGCATTATTGGTTTAATCACTCTATTTGATTGAGTCGTATAAAATTGTGATTTGCTAACGAATGTTGATACTATTTTTATCATACTTGAGATCACCGTCTCATCTTTATCTTTCATCTTTGTTTTCTAGCAAATATTCATAGCAACATTTATACAGTCAACATTAAGAGTGTGTTTGGTAGAGATTAAAATTGGATTAAAATTAAAAAATTAGTAGTTATTGTTGACTTTTATTAGACGAGTGGGACCCAATAACGGCTATATTATCAATTTTAATTGGATTAAAATCTATACCAAACAAGCCCAAAAAATAATAAAATAACTTTATTGTTTTCAATTCTCAACAATTTCATGACATTTTATGCAACACAAACTAGTTTCCTTGTTTGGTATGGATTAAAATCAGATTTTTAGTAAATTTCGATAATGGAGTTTTTAATAGGGAGGGAATTCTATGGAAAATAGAATTTGTTTTCCATTTTCCCACTTTTCTTGTGTTTGACAGATTTTTTTTCTAGGCAAATGATTTCCCACTTTTCCTCACACACTTGCATTTTCTTACTTTTGCTTGAAATCATTTTCCCACCAAAGTGGTGGAAAAATGTTTTCCAATTTTTTTTTTTTTTTTAAACAATGGCAGCAAATTCCAAACTCAATGGTAAAAAAAATCTATTCATTTAATTGATAATTTGCATGAAAAACAAAGTCAAATGAACAAAAAAAATTGATTTTTATTTTACTTTTCGACAATCGAAACAAATTCTATCACCAATTCTAATAAATTTTATCCATTTAATTGACAATTCCCATGAAAAATAAAATCAAACGAATCAGGTGAAAAATTA
>CAIGRL010183148.1:0-10479 GCA_903798325.1 Fraxinus xanthoxyloides | reverse complement strand
TTTTTTTTTTTTTTTTGAAAAGCATGAGTTATAACGATATCTAATGAAACCCACTAAAGATGCTATTAAAGGAAAAGATGATCCACACACGGTGTCAAAAATCTAGTGTAATAGAGTGGAGCATCTTCATTGTTAATCGAAACCCTAGATATTCATATATGATATTAGAGCTATAGCCAAATGCCATGGTCATGGGATATTCGAAGCCTAGTATGTGGAGTAGGATCAAAGCATCCATGTTGAAATTGATGGTTCCTTTGTAACTAGAAATTAGGGAAACACTTTAGGCATACATAAAGAGAGGCCCACCATAGTTTCTTGTCATCTTAAATTTTGCATGGGTTGGTCGTTTCGTGAATAAGGAAAACAAAATAGGCAAGTTCTTTTCTCCCCCTCTAGTTGAAATATTTTTTGAAACGTTAAGTTGAAAAGTTTGAGGCTCAACATTGAGGATTAAAGTGAAAATAGTTAAAATATCGCAATATCCGAGATAAATTATTTCTCGAGGAAAGTATAGTGACTTCAAATAATTATTTACAAAAAGGTCGACTTTTGGGTCATTTTGCGTATTTTCAGATTTTTAATGACCAAGGTGTTAAATTGAAATTTTTGCTTTTGACCAAGAAAAATGATAAATTTCATACAATTAGGAGGAATAAGATCGTTACTTGTTGTGTAATGCCATTCATTTAGGGCATATATGAACATCAAATGTGACGGTGATTCCACGGTCAAATAGACTAATAGTCATCTAGACTCTATAATTCTATATGATTAACATTATTTTTTTTATTGTCAATAAATCATTATGTGCTTCATTTGAGAATTTTAAGAAGTTAATGTCAAAATTGTAATTAAAAAAAATGTTTCTTTTTGAACTGAACAAACAGTCAAGAGATTAAATTGCCAAGTAAGTTCAAAATTGTTACATGGTTCTAATTTCTAAAGGTTCGAAAAGATAAGCACAATCAATTTGAGTAGAAAGCAATTTTAAAATGTATATAATGTTTTACGAGCATGTACACAACAAACATAAAGTTAAGGTATGTAAGGTTTCTAATTTGCATTTAATTTGATGATTAATATCAATGTTCGAGTAAAATTATCGGTAAATCTTTAAGAGAAATAATATTGAACCCCACAAAATATGTGATTAATAAATGAGTAGTAGTTTAAATAAGTGTTTTACTTTGAATAGAACAAAAAAAAAGTTAACTTTTTAATAACTTTTAATGTTTGACAAATAGAAACAAACCAACGGTGGATTCTCGTGGATATAAAAATTGTGTTATATATTTTGTCAAAACTTTCACCAAACAAAATTTTATTTGTGACACGTAACGAAGCTACCACTGCTTACAAGGTTTTTGACAATTTACACGAATGAATATAAATATTGTACGATCCTCTTAATATGATATGTCACAATTCGTCATCACTCAATATTCATCATAGTGATTTACGTGGCACAATCAAATTACATCAAATACTTGCCTCAATTGGTTGCAGAGGCAGACGCAGACTTTTAAAATTAGGGGGGCTCAATCAAACTTTCACAAAGTGACGAAAAAAATTAAATAAAGAGATATTTTATTACAATTGTTCTATATGTGTTCTCATATTTTGATAATGTTCTATAATTACATCATTTTCAATTTTGTCAAATACATCTTTCTAAATGTATGCAATCAAACTATCATTCAGCATTCATAGATTTATGTTTAAAGTATTTATTCATAACTGATACAAATAAAAAAAAATCAATCACATTAGATAAAAAAGTTTCAATATTCCTAAATCAATTGATTAGCAAGTTTGCAGTCACACAAATTAGAAATCTTTATCAATTTCATCAAAATCCCTAATTAAAAATCCATATCAATTTCCAAAAATCCCTAAATCAAAAATCCCAACATAATTAGCAAGTTTACAAGCTCCACTAATGGCAGCAAGGCAACTGCTCCCACTTTTAGCAGTTGTAAAATTCTATAGAAGTCTAATATAATAATTTACGGAATTCAAAATAGTTTTTGGGTCCAACAACATTATCTCTATAGCTATTGTATTGGCCCTCACTACTCCANTCAAACTATCATTCAGCATTCATAGATTTATGTTTAAAGTATTTATTCATAACTGATACAAATAAAAAAAAATCAATCACATTAGATAAAAAAGTTTCAATATTCCTAAATCAATTGATTAGCAAGTTTGCAGTCACACAAATTAGAAATCTTTATCAATTTCATCAAAATCCCTAATTAAAAATCCATATCAATTTCCAAAAATCCCTAAATCAAAAATCCCAACATAATTAGCAAGTTTACAAGCTCCACTAATGGCAGCAAGGCAACTGCTCCCACTTTTAGCAGTTGTAAAATTCTATAGAAGTCTAATATAATAATTTACGGAATTCAAAATAGTTTTTGGGTCCAACAACATTATCTCTATAGCTATTGTATTGGCCCTCACTACTCCACTACCCACTTTAGCCATCCCATCTCCTAATTCTCAAAAAATTTCCCTTCCTTCAACTCCATTTTCACGAGCCAATAACTTGCCTACTGTGTTGGATAATGGGTATTTCTCTATAATCTCTAAATCACAATTCACAATCATCAAAACCCCTAAATCCTAAATAAAAAAAACACAAATACAACACAGTGAGGAAAACTCAAATCCGGAGCTTACCTCAGGAGCAGCCAGCAGTGCAACCGGCGACAAGAGTTGGAATGGGAAGAATGGAGTCTGGAGACTGCCGGACCCGTCACTCCTGTAGTGCGGGAGTCTGGCTGTTTGGGATTGAGAGGTAAGTTCCGGTGCGCGGGAGAGAAGAGAGGAGAATTGAGGAAATGAGATATGTTTAATTTTTGGGACGGGAGAGTCCAATTCGGTGGGAGAGCCTCAGGCGCGAGTGAAGAAATGAGACAGGTTCAATTTTTCTTTCCTTTTCTATTTAAAAAAAAAAACTTCAAAAACTAGGGGGCACGTGCCCCACTAGGCCCACTCCCGGTCCGCCCCTGGTTGGTTGTACTGGAAGTTGTTACATCATGAATGAGCAATTAATCCTAGTTTATTTCTTATAAAATGCTAACTTTTAACATGATTAACCTTCGATATCAATAAGGTATGCAAACCAAATGCTTCTTTAATTATATTTGATTGAATACTAATGCAACATTAAATTGTATAGTAGATGTTACCTTATGATATTCTTAAAATGTATTCTTATGTATTCATATCGAAATTTTGAAGTAAATAATTACATCATATTCGTTTAAAGGAGTCTTGACACCCGCCCCGCCCCGTCTTAGAAGGGACGGGGAGGGGCGGGTTAGGGGCGCGGGCTTGCCCCGTTTATACTTTTTTTTTTTAAAAAAAATTTCAATTAACTATTTTTTTAAATTTGTAGTTAATTATTATTTTTTAATTCTTCACGGAGCGGGTTCGGGCCGCTTCGAGGCGGGACACCCCTTTCCTGTCCCGCTCCACTAACCTGTCGGGGTGGGTTTTTTTTCCCATTCGAGACAGTGCGGGACGGGTTTTTTGACATCACGACTCTTGAACTTTAAATTGAGTTTTCGAATAACTCGAATATCAAATAGCATAAAATGTCAAACAATTTATTCACTACTTGTATTGTCCCTGTTTGGTCCCTATCTTTTGAGAATACATTTTTAAGGTTGACATGTAAAATTCTTTTATTTAAAGAAAAATATGTAGTTAAAAATGAGTTTAAGAAAAATAAAATTTAAAGAATATGTTTGACATTGACTTAAAATGGAGATTAATCTAAAATAACGTGCCTTGAAACTAGAGAACATAATCCCTTAAAAACTTTCACGTGACTATCACTCACTAAAACTACTTGGATTAACTCAAATAAAATAAATAAAAGTTAGAAAACCGTAACAAATAAATTAAAAGTTAACAAATCCTTCCGAAGTTTCCATATTCGAATTGTCATTTGAAGTAGAGTCGGTATTAAAAATCGAATTCATTTATATTTACACAACACAAAAGATCAACCAAATCACGAAAAGAGTAGAAGAAGTTAAACCAAATAATTATTTAACTGATGCAAAACGGTCACTCCAACAACAAAAAATTTGACTTAAGATTGTTGGGTGGATATGGTATATGGAGTGACAAACAAACTCCAGAATCTTTATCAAACTTTTGCTGAAATTTTGGTAGAGTAACGATAATGAAAATTCAAATGAATAATGCCAAATGGATACAAAGTTGATGCAAGTGTTGAACATTTTGTCATTAAGTTAAATTTGCCTCGCAACGGTGTCTATGATATATGACAATCAACTCTCAAAATACGACTTCGTCTTGTGTGACACTTCAACGTACAAGAACAAGGAACCATAATTTAATTCATGTACTCGTTAATATAAAAAATGAAGAAAACCAGGATTTTATGAAATATATATGCAAAATTTGGTAGAGAGAGAGAGAGAAAAGAATGTTATGCTATGATTGAATATCATTGATGTGTCGACAATGACATCCCAAGTGTCCTATTTATAGAATATGAGGGATTGCAGATGAAATGTTGTGAGTCAAATCTCGCAATCTTACGAACAGAAGCAACTATTGTTGTTGCTAGCATGTCGTTGGTTCTCACTCAAATGTTAAAAACAGAACCACTGTCACGTTGCATGTCGCTCGAGCGACAACTTCCTCTCTCGAGTGAAACTTGAGCGATAGGCGAGCGACGGAGATTGTCAAATTTTCAGCCAGTTTTCCTCTATTTTTCTTCCAACTCTCGACCACAATTTATCATTCATCCGGAATTGGTTTCGAGATTCCAAGTATATTATGACGATCTACTTATGAGTAGAACAAGTTGATCTATTTATATTTATAATTTGACCCTTAGATCAAATCTGAATATTTGCTCAAAGTTGACTCTTCAAAGTTATATTTAACCAAGTTTTTTATTTCTTTAAACCAATTCCAACATTAAATATGGACCCCACAATATCTCACATAATGTGATTATGTGTTGTCCATGTTTCATGAGTTGTACTTCAATTTATTTAAATACGTAAATTTGGATTCCACTGAAAGTTAAAATTGCCAAAAAAAAATTAGATTATTGGAGATGAATGTTATCATCTAACTTGAGATCATTTGTGATTTTAACCATCATATTTAGCCCTTGTTTGATCTCTATTATTTTCAAATAGGTTTTTCTTTTTCTTTTTTTTTTGACCACATATTTTTCGATAAAATAATATTACATGCAAACTCAATTTTTTTAACCATATATTCTCCATCAATTTACTATTTCAAAATACATTCTCATAATAAAATAGAGCTCAAACATGCTCTCAATAAAGTTAAAAATTCCGAACCTTACTTCCGAAAGTCTCGGAAGCCAATCCCTAATTTTATCTTTAAAGATTTATGGTTCTAAATAATAATCATCCTTAATTTTTTTTTTATCAAAATTACTTATTAGTCGGACATCCCATCCTCGTCCATTAGTTTGAATGATAAAAAAGCTAGTATCACAAGCCTCTGGGGCATAACTAAGTGGTGCAAAGGAAATGAGTGAGGTAGTCTCAACTGAACTGACAGTCGCAGTGTAAGGGTTCGATTCACACCTTTAACAAGGTTTGAAATTGGACTATTTGTGGACACCAATATGACAGCTCTTGTACCTTGACCTGGTGGGGCACATCTTGCGATTTACCTCATCCGCAATGCTTTAGGGGCGAGACGATGGGGGACCCTCAAGATTGAGGTTCAACCTTTAAAAAAAGCTAATATCACGACTTAATAAGTGAATGACGAGATTTTTGCACCATCAATTCCATAAGTCAAATTAACATACATGAAAGGATTGACCAATTTAATACGAATTTTAAGTTAGTAACCAATTTGGAATAAAACGAAATTCTTCTTTAATAATTTGGTGAATTGTGAACTCTATTTGAGGGTTTGGCACTTTAAATAAAGGGCAAAAAGGAGAAAAGGAAAAAGGGCGGACAAAATATTCGTTTATTATTAAAAATTGAAAATTCAAATGGAGGTTACGGAGTCGCACCAGTTATCCAGTCTTTTTGAATTGTCCAATGGTAACAGAGTACCAAAGTTTGAAGCCAGAGCAACGAAGAAGCTGCTGATTTCTCCACACACCCTGGAATTTTGTCCATTTTCTGTACTCACATAGCGCATATCATCTGTCTCTCTCTGTCTATAGTACAGAAAGCACTTCTGGTGTTTAAAGTTGGGTTTTTTATCGTTCCATTTTGTCTAATATTTTCTGCATTATTATTTGTCAAATTACCATCTTTTCATGAAATTTGATCGATCGAGGCTTCGGGGAAGTCAGTAAGAAAACCCATTATCTGAAATTCGGTCCCGGAAGGGGGTTTTCGAGCTTTGGAATTTTAATATTATTATTATTATTATTTTAGTTTTTTGGTTGAAGGCGCTTGACAATAAAAACCTGGGTTCAAGACTCCTATCCTATTGTGAGGAATTCAAGTCTACTCGAGATTTTCACATGTTTCTGCTCGGAAAGTTTGTTTATTTTTTCATGCTTTTGAAGTTTGTTTATTTTTTTTCATTTTTTTGAATAATTCTAAGTTAGTAAAGTTTTGGGTCGAACATATCTACTAATGGTGGTTTTAAGATTTGGTGGGAGATCGTTAATGGTGTGACTGATTAGTGAAGAGTCACTACAATTTGGTAGCCACATGTCCCCTTCATTAAGCTAGGCAGATAAGTAAGTGGGACCTCTACTTAAAGTTTGATTCACTTTGCAAGAACACAAAGGGAGGCAAATGTTTTCTTTTTGATCCAATTATCAATCATTGTACAATTCATTGAATTGGAGCAAAATAAGGAGAAAGGCCCATTTTGAGAATAATGTCACAGAAGAAATCTAACGGCTCGCCATCTCTTCATTCGATCAAATCATTTCCGGTGGACTTCAGTTTTGTGGGTTCACCAGGAAATGAAAGGATGATGGCAGCTGACAGTACATTAGGAAATGTTGCATCGTTGACTGGGGCTGAGGAGGGCTATGCTAATGGCAACGATAATGTTTATCGGAATAATGAGTCGCCCTATAGTAGGTGGACTGAGGATAGACCTTCAGTGGGTGATGATGGAGAGGATTTGAAGGTTTTGAGTTCATTGAATTCATTTGGACGGTCGCCTGTTGATTCTAAGTGGAGCGACACCACACCATATGCGTCCAAGAAGGTATTAATTGGTTATATGATACTCTGATTCATATTATTATATTTCTATCAAATTCTTTCAAACACTCTTCTTGCAGAGTCAGGTTGTAGGCTTCTTGTTGATCTTTACATATTTTTTAATAGTGTGGGTTCTATGTCCATATCTCATCTAATCTGGGAATGTTTGCGAGTCAGTTGAATCAATGAATTTTGCGCATCACAGAAAAGTGGATATGACAATTACAAAATCTTGCTTACTTGTTTAATTTGCTATTTGAATGCCTGAAACTTTGGATGCATGTTTCAGTCCTTTATTTGTATTGTGGGCTAGCCTTTGGAATTAGGTTTTGTTAGCCAGGTAAAAAAGGTACTAGTTGGACTTGATTTTGAAGAAAGATAAGCTGGAAACGACGGAAGAGCAATGAATGTATACCATTTATACATGTTGAAGAAAGATAATTGCACTACACTTTTCTTTAAAGAGCTCACACATATTGGTGATTACATATGGTGTAAGAAAGCAAAGGGGTACATTTAACTCATGATAAAATCCTCCTCACCTCCTACTAAATGTCTGACGGAAAAGACTTATGAATAGATTTAAAGAACTAGGGATCGAACTCAACAGCATAAAAGGCAAGATTCTGAAGAAAACAAGTGCACATGTGATGCCCTTTTTAGTCACAAAATGAGATTGTTAATCCATATTACATTCACACGATAGTTGGAAAAGGATATAAACTCTGAGAAATGACATTTTTCACTGAATAAATATTACCATTTTCAACTTCTCCTTGATATAGGAAACATTGATTTTATTTTCACCGAAGTGAATTTACAGTAGTCGTTCGTTGCAGGGACAAGAAACAATGGTGAAGTTATAACGGTTCATGTATCATTGAGATAAACTTTGATAATAGGATTTATCTTGCCCAGTTAAAGGTTTCAATGATTTGGATTGTCCATGAAAGCCTATAGATAGCACAAGTCTTTAAGAAGGCAATGATTTTTCAAACCATTTGCTGTTCAGTGGCAACTTAACCAAATAATTTTAGTTCTAGTCTATGTAGAAACTGATATTGAGACTGGTGCTGGAGTGATTTTGATGCACATGTAAATGCACACCTAACTTGCTTGTAGACTTAAGCAGACAGGTACTGAAATGTATCTGTAATCCATTTTCTTTGAGCACTTATAATGCAGAACTCAAGGTGTTTTGCACTCTCTAAGATAGTGGCAATTGATTTTATGCATGGTGTTCACATACATGTTTGGAGGCGTTGGTTTTTTATTTCAGAGATGAATATCATCACAACTTGGTGAGAATGACTGGAGCAAAATTAGAATTATCTTTGTACCTTTCCAAGGAAAAGATGTGTAGTTTCGTTTTGATCATTTGGACTCTATTCCTTAATTAGAAAGTTCATGTTTGACATGTTTTGGACATTTGACGATGTAAGCGGAAAATGTTTTTGTTATTTTGGTAATTTCAAACGTTCTGAAGGCATGTTGACAAGTTAGTGAGGGGCACAATGGGATTTGTGAATGGTGATGTACCCAAAGGACACTTGGGTTATAATGTAATTTGGAAAGCAATAATATGGTTGATTATAATATGACAAGCCTTGGTTTCAATTGAGGTGAGAAATAGGAAAAAAAATCTAATAAGGTAAGGAAAAGGGAATAAATTAAAAGAGTGATTGACCATGACATATGCATCTCCAATGAGCACCATGCATTTCTTTTGCCATGGCTCTTTACGAAATACCAGTGGCTAGTCTTTTTCCTTTTATCGAAGAATCCAATTAGAAAACCACAATCCTAATAGTTATTCGAGTAAAAAAATATTTTAGATGATATATTATGAAATCATTTTTATTCGTTATGTATGTGGTTTGTGTCTGCTACATTTACGGAGAATGTCGTATTTGCATGTCTGTCATGTTCTGCGTCTGTGTTTAAATTCCCTTCTCGAAATGAATAGTTATTGTTAAATTCTTTTGCTTTGACTTAAATCATAACTTCAAATCACCAAGTTGAAATAACTAAGTAAATTTCTTTTTTACCGTACCTAAATCCACCGCAATCAAAAGAACATTTTAGCAAGGCCTGCACTGAATTATTTAACCTGTAGCTCTATTCAAGTTATTTAATATGTAGGTTATATCAGTCAACATAATCTGTATAATAATAATTTATTATTACTACCTAAAAGTTTGCTATTTCAGAAGCTTACATCGTGGTTTCAACTTCCTGATGGTAACTGGGAGCTGGGGACGATCCTTCCAACTTCTGGGAATGAAAAGTTGATATCGTTGGCTGAGGGTAAAGTGAGTGCAATTTTTTATTTTCTCAACATAATTTTGTAGAGCTGTTAAATGCATTATTCTCTAACCCATTTTCACAACTAGGTCTTAACAGTGAATTCAGAAAATTTGGTGCCAGCGAATCCTGATATACTTGATGGCGTTGATGATCTTATGCAACTCAGTTATTTAAATGAACCATCAGTATTGTACAATCTTCAGTACAGATATAATCGAGATATGATTTATGTAAGTGCATGTCTTCAGGTAGAAATTTATTCTCCAATTCACAGGCTTATCGAATTGTCTAGTACTTTGTTTCTGACTTTGTGATTTCAGACTAAAGCAGGTCCAGTTCTGGTTGCCGTTAATCCCTTTAAGAAAGTTCCTTTATATGGAAACGATTACATAGAAGCGTATAAGAGTAAATCTGTCGAGAGCCCACATGTATATGCCATCACAGATACAGCTATGCGAGAAATGATTCGAGGTGATTTAAGTATTCAATATGATTTTGTAAAAATATCAATTAAAACTAGGACCTTTACAGGTGGTTTGTTCTACAAAACTCTTTAACTCTGTCTTTTTTCCAACTGCAGATGAAGTAAATCAATCTATTATCATAAGGTCAGTTAGATGCTGCAGGGACTTATTTAGTCTTTTGACCAGTATGACTTTTTCTTTGTTATCTTGTGAAGACGAACTTCCACTATATTGCATTATGTTAACAGTCAACTTCTAGTTTCCTGAATGCCAGAAGAATGTTGAAAAATAAATTTGTTTCCTCTAAGGCATGTTTTAACAATGGTTGCCCCCACCCGCCCCTAACGCAATTAAAGAAAAGAAAATGAAATTGGGTTAGTTGGGCATCAGAGGATTTGTGATGCAGACATCATCGAGACTTAATTTTATTGTTTTTGGGCTTTATCATTTATGTTTTCTATTTTTATTGTTATTGAGCTTGT
>CAIGRL010183128.1:0-12104 GCA_903798325.1 Fraxinus xanthoxyloides | reverse complement strand
TTACAAGAATTAAAAATTACATAAATCATATGTCTCGTAAGCTCGAAATTTTGAATCTAATCTAGAACATGCAATCGAGATTCAAAAATAATAAGTACGTGAACAATCTAGATTGCTCTGATACCCATTGTCGGAATGCAAAAACAAAACCCAGAAATTAAAGATTTATTTGATTCAAGAAACAAAATAGTCTAGATGCTCACGTGTAGGTTATATCAAGAATAAAGGATTCGAATTTTTACCTAAATTCGATGATTTTGAGTTAATTCGGAATTTCGAACTTCCAACTTTTTAGATCAATAGCTTTCAACTTTTTAATTCCAAGAACTTGATGCTCCAAACCTCCAAATTTTATAGGTATTACCCAAAGTCAATATTACACTGACGGGTGGACACCTTCTTTTNTTACAAGAATTAAAAATTACATAAATCATATGTCTCGTAAGCTCGAAATTTTGAATCTAATCTAGAACATGCAATCGAGATTCAAAAATAATAAGTACGTGAACAATCTAGATTGCTCTGATACCCATTGTCGGAATGCAAAAACAAAACCCAGAAATTAAAGATTTATTTGATTCAAGAAACAAAATAGTCTAGATGCTCACGTGTAGGTTATATCAAGAATAAAGGATTCGAATTTTTACCTAAATTCGATGATTTTGAGTTAATTCGGAATTTCGAACTTCCAACTTTTTAGATCAATAGCTTTCAACTTTTTAATTCCAAGAACTTGATGCTCCAAACCTCCAAATTTTATAGGTATTACCCAAAGTCAATATTACACTGACGGGTGGACACCTTCTTTTAATTAAATAAAAAATATAATCTTGGACTGTATAATAAGAAAAATAAAACTATTTTACTCACTTTTACTTTCTACAATTTGAATATTATGGAATTATGTACTATGAATGTTCTTTTCTTTAGGATGTCTAAGTATCATCTAATCTCTATTTATAGAGATAGAATAGTTCAAATCCAAACAATAATAATTCCACATTCAAATAGGAGTCATAATTAAAATTCAAATAGGAGTTTTAATTAAAGTTCACTCCCAAATAGTTTTAGATTTAATTACGTGTAGTCACACACACACACACACACACACACACACACACACACTTAAGTGTCATTTTCTTCAACGTCCTGTGAACTAATCGTTGGTGTCGAAATTTAATCGTCGCTAAACAATGAATTCAAATTTTAACTGTTCAACAAAAAATATTTAAGTATTTACTCTACCCATTTTTCTCGCCGACGGTTCCTGACACTAATTCATATTCTCTACTTCACTCATTCTCAAGTTCCCAACTCACTGAGATATTTGACCAAACAAATTGATCTTACCTATTGGTGAATCAAAGAACCATTAAAATCATGAAGAAATATACAACTTATATTATCACAAGTGATCATGTGCATTTAAATTGTGTCACACTAACTTTTCACGCACTATCCAACTTATATTATCACAAGTGATCATGTGCATTTAATTCACACGCTCAATAACAAATAAATACAGTAAACAAAATAAAAGCAATTTTATAAAATATAAGAATATTGTTATTTTTACACCAGCAAAACTAAAATATATGGGCATATAACCCAATAGATACAAACTTTTTCCTCTACCATAATGCTGCCTTATGACACAACATGCCACGTGGCTTGTTGTCAACAAAATTGTCGACAAGATTTTACCCAAGACTTGGGATTCGTTTGGCGTTCGAGCAACGTGTTTATCTAGTCCAAGAATGTTTTACGTTTTAACGCATTTTCCGGGCTCTTATTCATCTATAACTCATATTTTAGGATTCATATATTCTCCATGATTTGTATTGAGGTCGTAACATTCTTACAATATGTTAAGAGCTTTAGATCTTAATTGTGAGTATTGGTATCTTATTGTAAACACATTCATTATTGGTTATAGTGAAATTGTTCGCATGCGCCTGTGATGTTTTTTCTCATCTTAGGTTTTCACATAAATCTTGATGTTCTTGTCTTTTGTTTGTTTATTTCATTATTGTCATTATATTGCGATCAATTCAATGTTAGAGCAAAATTCATCTTTTGCATGGCCACGATAAAATACGACATTATGTTATTGGATCAAAATACGAGATACTTTATGGCAAGCGAAAATGCAAGCTGTTCTCGTGTGGCTGAATTTAGAGAAAGCCTTGTTTCGCTTTGATAAAAGGAGAATAATTAATATTCGTTATGCAAACATTGCTAGATCCAAAGTTATTTTATTGAAAATGGATTTTTTCCACAGGAACACCAACTATGAGAAATCCATCTATCCACATGTGAGTTAGATATGGATGAAAAGGTAAATGTGTATGAAAAAGTGGCACGCATTGGTAACCGTAACAAATCAAAAGTGTTGAACAATGGTACCTACCCTAGATTGAAGAGAGGAAACAGTAGGAAGATGTGATTTAGCATTGATACTATCAATGTTTGAGCGAAATAGATACTTACAACTGAGATGAAATAATAAAAGAAAAAATAAAAAGAATGATGAAAAGAAAAAAATATGTGTAGGCATATGTAATTAGTGACAACATTGAAAAGTGCTAGGCTTCTTGCCCAAGCCTTGAACATAAAATTTGGTGATCTAAATTCTTAGTGAGGTTGTTTAGTTTTTTTGTGTGAGTTGGATAGTCTTGTCGTCTAATGACAATATTTTTTGAAACTGTTTATGATTCATGAATTGCAACGAGGTCATCCTTTTGCTACTTCTACACTTATCACTATGAGATTCTGACATCTTGAGCACGATAGTCATATGATTATAATGTATTTTTTTGGTTGATTATATTGACATAATAGGCTGAATGAATGTTTCAACTTGAGTTGTTCAATCTAAGATCATAATTAAAAAACACAACCACTTCGTCAATTGAAGGGATATTTTGAGGGTGATTGATATGTTGTTGGGAGCTATTTAGATAAGTGTTGATTATGTGGTTTTTACATATTTGTACAAAGTATTTTTGGCTAGCAGGTGGAACCTTCGTATTAATCATAAAGTAGGTGTCTAATTTCTCCTGCTCGTCCCAATAAAATGTATATAGTTTGAGGGTAATTGATATGATGTTGGGAGCTATTTAGGTAAGTGTTGATTATGTGGTGGTTAAATGTTTGTACGCAGTGTTTTTAGCTAACAAGTGGCACCTAAGAATTAATGATAAACTAGGTATTTAATTTCACCTACTCACCCCAATAAAATATATATAGTCTATAAAGAAAGATGTAACAGTTTAGAAAATTTTGGCATTTATTGAAAATTATAACAAATCAAAAGTGTTAAATAGTGCTACCTACCCTAGAGTGAAGAGAAGAAACAGTCTAGCATTGGAAACATTAATGTTTAACCAAAATAGCTACCTACAAGTGAGATTAGAAAAATAAGTAAAAAGAATGACGAAAAGAGAAAAAAAAAAATATATGTGGAAGTATGTAAGCAGTTGCAACATTGATAAGCATTACGTTTCTTAGCTAAGCCTCGGATACTTAATTTGGATATCTAGATTCTTAGTGAGGTTGATAATCTAGTTGAAGTTTGAAAGTTAAGATACTCAAATCTAGGGACAATCATTACATATAGAGGTAGTTGTTTTATTGGTTAAATACGATCAAATTTGAGCGGGATAGGAATAAGTGTAGTGAAAACAATCTTAAAATGAACATATTGGGTGCGATATTGAAGAACAAGACTGGGATCTATATCTTACAAGAAAGAAAAGGAACAAGTGTAGTGAAAACAACCTTAAAATAAACATATCGGGTGCGATATTGAAGAACGAGATTGAGATCTATATCCCACAAGAAAGAAAATAAATATTTAACTATTGAGAGTAGGGAAATAAGTAACCAACCTGTATGTTAACATTGACTGAATTGATTATATTAAATAAGTAAAAAAAATTATTTTGGTAGCATTACTTAGAAACCTTTTATGAATTGTTCAACTAGCTTAAAAACGTGAGACAACACGACAAGTTATCTAACGCTTTGAGTTTTATTCTTGTTTGCTTTTGCAATAAGTAGGTAATCTTGTTCTGCAATAAGTAGGTAATCTTGTTCAGAACAAACAAAAGCTTAATATGTGAGTATTTAATAAGCCCCTCGTTCGATAGAGATTAAAATTAGATTTTTAGCACTTTTGATAAAAGTTGATAAAAAATTGAAAAATTGTGGATCATACAAAATGT
Source organism: Fraxinus xanthoxyloides (assembly GCA_903798325.1). NCBI lineage: Eukaryota > Viridiplantae > Streptophyta > Magnoliopsida > Lamiales > Oleaceae > Fraxinus > Fraxinus xanthoxyloides. Next base: position 7,878 of record CAIGRL010183128.1, on the reverse strand, counting down.
GTGGTTAAAATTAACTATTAAGTTTGGCTTAAAATTTAATCAGAGTTTTTAGTGATTCCAAACATGGACTGAGTGTATATTTACACACTTATTAGTGCTATTAGACTTGATAAATAATAGCTAATAGACGTTGTTTGTGTCATAAAAGGGGTTACACCCCTTGTTTTGAAAACTAAACCGACACGGACGATTTCAACTAGAAAACTAGTAAACTAGTTCAGTTACATCATTTTAATTGGAGAAACAAAACCCAATAAGAATTCGATAAAATAATCGATTCAATCGGAAAATTGTGAATCAAATACAATTTTACCGAGTTTTTTTTTAAAAAGAAAAAAATAATAAAGTATAGACCATGCTTGATTGCACTTCAATTCCATGTAAGATGGAAATTAAATCCCATTTTCACCTTTTTGTATCTTTGATTGCACAAATTTTCTATGGAATTGGCTTTCCATCTTTCACATACATGCTCACATTTTCTTGGCTTTTGATGGTGGGAAAGCTTTTCTAGGATTTTTTTTTTTTTTTTTATTTTTGCAATGGTAACAAATTCTACCCCTTCAATGGACAATTTCCATGGAAAATAAGGTCAAACGAATACCAAAAGATCCAAGATTTCAATATTTTTCAGGTGAAAAATTATATCAATCAAACACAATTAATTGACAATTCTAAGTAAAACAAGTCTTAGGCAATTCAATTTCTTGGAATTCATTTTTTTTCCACTCAAATTTTGTTTTTACAATCAAACGGACCTTTATGCTTATTTGATTTGGCCAAATGATGTGAAAGACTATCGTTCATATGCACATATATATCCGGAATAAGCTAATGCAAGTAAACAAGAATAAGAAATCGCGTGAAGAAAATGAGAAGGAAGCACTGTCTCAATGAAATGGAATAAGTTTTTAGGTTTATAACATTATTGGGCCTACCTTTTTCTCAGGTAGCTTATGACTTTTTTGGGCCCTTTAACTTTCATGTTATGAAATGGTTGTTAAAAAATAATTGGGAACAATACATATATCAGCTATTTAGGAAACACTATTTCAATTTTACAATATTTAGTTTCAAATTTCTGAAATCCGGTTGCAACTAATAAAAAAATGTATAGTATATTATATATAGAATCTCATTTAATTTGGTATGATTTAATACAGTACCTGAAATCATGGAATCCGTTACCATTTGAAAAACAAGATTTCTGTCAAAATAGCTCCTCCTCATCTCTGTAACTGGCCAGTCTTCCAGAAATGATTCCATTGATCTCTGCAAATCGAAGTTACCTGGTGATAGGAGGTCACGGCTACTTCGAGTTTAGAGGATCACGAATAAGCTGAGTTATTGGTGCAAGGAGGTCACAAATATCTCAGCTGAGTCAGGACGCAATATTTTCATTTCAATTGTAAGTGTTCCTCTACTATTATTGTTTTACATTGCATTGGTTTTGATGGCCGCCATTTTTTCAGTTTCTCTTCGTAAATTATCAGTGTGTGTAACTGACAACGATTTTGTTGTGACCGATAATTGGAATTGTGACCGATTATTACGATGCATGTCATCTTTGTGAATTGCAAATCAGTAAATATGTGTGACTGAAAGTTATCCATGTAACTATAATATGAATATATGATCTTAGTGTGTATTCGTGACCTAGTTTTCGTTTGTGACCAAGGATTAGAATTGTAGCTGAAATATAACAGTGAGACCATCATGCTGCGAAACAGTGAAACTGACGTGAAAATTGGTGTGATGATGTGAAACATTGTGACCTTAACCTCATTGTGTTGTGACCTTATTGTGATTTATCACTAACATTGCTTGTGCATAAATACAGAAATGGGTTACGTGCATGTCTGCTTGATGTATGGAGAACAATCATCGTTGGTGTTACTCGATTGTAATTGCTGCTATGTGAAGCTTCTAGACACGGTAGCGACAGAATTTGGTTTGGATCCTACTAGGGCAACGGTCAAAATGAAATATCAATTGAAAAATCATATGCCTCCAGTCAGAATAAGAAGTGACAGCAATATTTTGTCGTACATTACTCTCAAAGGTATGGATCGTGATCCTTCCAAATATTCCATAAATATTGAGGTCATAGATTCAGAAATTGGACATCAATGTCTCAGTTTTCCATCGGTCTAGGCAGTCTCGAATAATGTACAATATGGAGAAAAGCTATTTTCGCTATAGGAAATAGCAACAGATATACGTGAAGCAACATTGGAACCATTAGGTCACGATCATGAACATGAAATCACGATCGTATCAAATCCTGACGCGAGAAATATAGAAGAGGGTCGGGTTTTCCAGAATAGGGAGGTTTTGAAATTAAGCTTGTGTTTTTATGCCATTCAAAATATGTTTGAATTTCTAATTGTTCGATCAAATAAAGGAGAGTATCTAATCAAATGTTCCCATGATGAGTGTAATTGGATATGCAGATCTTCAAGAATGAGTAAAACAGATCTCTTTAAGATTAGAAAAGATTAGTGATGGACACACATGTACTTCAAACATAGTATTAGGATCTCACAGGTAGGTCACGTTCGTAGTGTCCTCATTCATCAATTATAAGTATACATCAAACAAGGGCTCCACATTTGTTGTCAACATAGAGCAGCGTACGTGTACATATATGATGCTCCGAGTTGATCAGATATTATGTCCACACACTTTAGCAGTGATAGCGACTACGAAGAGAGATTTATACGATTATTGTTCGTACTTTTACACACGAGAGGTGTACATGAATGCATACAAGAATCTGTATACCCAGTCGGTAATCGAAATGAATGGATTGTGACTCAAGAAATAGAAAGTATAGTCATATTACCACCCAACCAAAAGAGATGTTCATGGAGGCTAGCAGAAAAGAGGAAAAGATCATCTGGTGAAAGAAAACAAAACTTGAAATGTGGACAGTGCCAAGGATGTGGTCACAATTGGAGGACGTGTACCAACCTAATTTCATTAAGATAAAATTGTGACTCTGGAAAATGATAATGAACTTCAAATAATTTTTTTCATTCCATTTTGTAATCCTACATTGTTACGTTTATGACTTGTTTTAAATGAATTTCATTTTATTTGTGATCTATGAATATTTGGATACATGGCATGTGTGACCTATAAATTAAGGCTAAATGGCCTCAAAAAATTCAGACAATTAAGATCCGTGAATAGATACAGTTGACTTGTGACCTGTGACATGAGATGGTCGAACAACATTTTGTGACCTATGTACCTCTGAGTGCATGGTCTATGTAACCTATGAATTAAGGCTGAATGACTTGGAAAAAATTCATATAAGTGATATCTGTGACCAAATATATTTCACTTGTGACCTGTGACCTAAGATGGTGAAACAACTTTTTGTGACCTGTGTATCTATGAATTCAAGGGACATGTGACCTATGAATGCAGACAACATGGCAAAATACATGTCAGTGATATTTGTGACCTTTTAAATGTGACATGTGACTTAAGGTGTGGAAAAAAAAGTGACCGTGGCATGTGCATCTCTAAGTGCATCGTGTGCATAATCTATGAATTTAGATAGCATTGCTTGGAAAAATTCATAGTAGTGGATTTTGTAGACTGTCAAAATATATCACGAGTAAGCTGATATTCATGACCTATTCGTATCATAACCATCAAGTTTACAATGTATACCGGTGAACTTTGAATCTAACATCTAAAACAAATTAGACAAAATTTGAAATGCATATCTGTTATATTGACAATAAATGAGCTGAAATATCCATGAATTACATTGTTTAAGACATTCAAAATCATAAAACATCCACTAGCCACTAAAATGGACATTGTACTATCACTATACGTCGAGTCTCTCTCCTTTTGGCTTCGCTAGCTTTGTGGGCTTCTTGGTCTCCTTATGTTTGAAGAGAAATATAGCAATGTCCAACTTAGCAAGGCTAGCATCAAACGTCATCGGCATGGACTTCATGTCGTTATGAAGCATGTATTCTGCATACTTAATCACAAAGATTCGCAGTCATGCCTAAAAACAACCAAAATAGTAATATAGCACTATTCGGAATGAAAGAGCAATAACATATGTATACCTATGACCTGTACATATATGTGTGTGACATGAACATAGTGTTTGTGACCTGAACATAGTGATTTGTGAACTGTAACCCATGCATATAATAGTGTGTATGTAAACAGATAAATAAGTCATGAGTATACCTATTTTGTTGATACGAAATGTTATCAGCAACCATTACTGTCATCCTCATGGATCATCAGCATCATCATCAATGTCCTCTTCCAGATGCTCAACCCTGTCAACAACTAGGGGATAATTTTTACAAATGGTTCAATCCCATCATGGGCCATTTACTCCAGCACGTCTTGTAGCTAGAATGGAACACATATAGTATATGCTTTCGTATGTCCAGGCAACCAAGCATCCAATGCACACGATTTGTGGGCAGGAGTGGCAGCAACACATAGTCAACTTCTGCCCAAGGATGATTAAGTTCTAACTTGCCACATGTGGCAACGTCAACAATATATGAATCCATCATAATCACATTCGGGTTCTTCATATACTGGGGAAACATGTTTTTTATCTTCTCCTAGAACAATAAGTCCTTCGTGGTAGCATTTACGTTGGCATAAGGACATTTTGTCACATATTGTCGTAGATAATAGAAACCCATGTCCATGTGCGACAACAAACAACAACAACCAAGAATAAAAAACATGTGACCTGTACATATATATATCTGTGACTTGAGCCTAGAAGTGTGTGGTCTGTGACTTATGAAAAGTAATATGTGACCTATCCATAGCAATTTGTGACATGTGACCCATGATTATAAATTTGTGACCTGTGACTTGTACATGTGTACGTGACTTGTGACATGTGAACTTCTGCATATTTGAAACATATCGTGCTACTAAGAGAGGAGTCTAGGCATACAAGCTCGTGCCATCATGTTTTTTAACCGACCGTCAACGACCCAATGACGAAGGGAGGATGAATGACATCATCCGCGTCATTAATTTTTTTCTAGAAGTAGAAAATAATCAAGACTTAACTCGAAGAAAGATGTTTGTACATTAGTTCATAATCACGTATCACATAAATTGGACCTTTACGTACTTGTTTCTTGGTTTGAAGCCTCTGTTGAACCAGTTGTTGAATGCAACAACATCAACCTAATGCACATGCTTGTCTTGATTTTGAAAAACAACAATCGTGTCCGAATTCTTAGTTTGTTTTCCTGCATTGGTGATATATGGGGATTGTAGCGCTCTTGTGGGTCTTGGAGCCTTCTTCACAAGCAATCTGAAAATGGTGCAGAAAGGGGTGATACTGGCACATGACACAACATCATTAGTGTGATTTGTGGAGTATGATTTGTGACCTGTGAACTGTTCACTGATATAGTGACTTTGTAACTTGTGACGTGCAAACGGTGTTGTGACATGTCTCTTGTCAGTGGAGGTAGTGTGAGTGTAAATGGACAGAGATAGGTGTAAGAGACGTGAATATTGTAATGAGAAATAAATGCACATACCGGGTTCTGAACATTTTTTGCCTTGGTCATCAATGCCTCTTTATCATCACCTTTGATCCGTTCTACCACACCGGCTCTATCATCACCAACATGCTTTTGTACTGGTATTGGAGTTGATGAGATCTCCAAATCAAATGAAGGGGTCGGAGGGAAGTATGGGTATTCAACTGTATCGGCAGGATCCATCTTACCCTTGCCTTTCCGGTCCATTGGTGGCTCGCTGCATGTGACTTGAATGGAGCACAAAATGTAATTGTGAACACAAATATCTGATTTTGTGACCTTAAGAAATAAATATGTGACTTTGTGACATGTGCATTGCAAAACCGTGTTTAAAGACTTACTTGTTGTGGCCGATCGGTAAGCCCAGCACTTTGCCCATCATTCTTGTTATTCATTTTTTCTAAAATTGCATCTATCTTACTTGATATCATCACATTCACAGAATCGGACAAGAAAGTCGTATTGGACCTTATGTCCACCATGTCACACTTAATTTCACCTTGCATACGGATAATCTGATTGATTTTACTGTTCCTTTCCACCCTCAATGAAATGAGTCGTGACTTGACTTCAGTGAGTTGCACTGTTAGTTCACTATTCTTCAACTGGATGTGAGTTACTTGCCCACTCAAATCCTTCAACTGGTCAATCACCTATGTTTGGACAGTACCAAACGACTTAATGGACTTTTGATATGACATATGGTTCTTAACATGCGACAAATGCTTTGTGACTTGTATAAATTAAATATGAATCAACTTACATCTGATTGTGGTCCACCATGTGCACTTGTGGCAATCGGCTCCTTTGGGGTATGAAAATCACTTCTCTCTGTCTCCGTAGGGTAATTTCCATGTGTTGGTTGCGGCTCACCTAGTGTATGGAAGTCTCATGTCTATGGTTCTGTCAGATAATTTATGTGTTGCCTGTCGTTCATTTGTGGGGGTGAAGTAAGATGATGTCCTCTGCCTTTTTGAGGATGTATCAACAAAGTCATCAATCATCGTCATCGAAATCACTAGAATGATCTTTTCTTCTGTCTGTGAGCATTAGCAACCATGTTCCACTCGTGCCTGCTTGGCTTGCATCCTTGAAGTGTCCATCTCCAGGTTACTTTGATTTAGTGTATGGAACACCACCCATATATGGAGCCTCCATCTCCAAATTGAACGGGACAATATACCATATTTCAAGTTGTGACAACACCACAAATGGAACCCTTGTTAGAGAGCAAGTATGTGAAATGCCTATGGACAGACAAGTCTGTGACCTTGTGACCTAGGCACACAAGTCTATGACCTATGGACAGACATCTGTGACCTGTAAGAAAATGATTGTGTTCTGTTTTCTAAGCAGAATTTATGTGACATTGTGACTCGTGCATGCAAATATGTGACCATGTGATCTATATAAAGGAATATGTGATCTTGTTACCTGTTCATTACAAAATCGCGTTTAAATACTTACATTACGGTGGGAGAATACATCTTCATCCAATTTCACAATCGACGGTTGTTTGTCCGACATCCAGTTCACAGTACGTGGGAGATCGTTCCCCATTCTATACGTCGCAGGTCCATTAAGCCTGGGAATTGACTAGTATAACTAAATTTGTAATGCAACCAAAAATCCCTTCAGTCTATAATGTGGATTTATGTGACCTAAACCCTCCTTCAGAGATTTTATAGACATTTCAATCAACTCTTTACCCCTGGGGAACATTTCCAATAACTCAAAATTTTCTACTAGCACAAACAAGTAGTTGTCAACCACCTTCTTATATGATGTGGAAAATATGTATGAAGTAATCAAATACAGAATCCCTAGCCTCACAACATCATGATCATCAATGCTTGACCCGCTCAAGAGTACATCTCTAACGTCTTCATTGGTAAACAGCTTCAATTCCCCAAAGTATGCCCCCTTAATCCTAGAAGGAATATTGTCAATCTCTTTCCTAATGTCATCATCATTATATCTAAAACCCGTCACTAACCAAAATTCACACATTGAAAATCTCAAAAATTTATTCGCAACCTTGAACCACATCTTATTAGGATTCGGCTTCTTCACTTCACTGATCAAGAAGTAGTTTATTAGTTGGGGCTGCAGAACAATTTCATTGCATTCCAGGAAGAAAAAGAAACATGTGTTCAACAGGATAGCCCTCTATTCCTCATCGAATTTAGACGTGAAATTCGACAGAACATTTTTCGCAACATTTGTGGTAATTTTCCCCGGGAACCATTGATCTTCGGGTATTATGTACCTTCCAGTCCTGCATCATAATAGGTAAGTTATGAACACGCTG
>CAIGRL010183127.1:0-13365 GCA_903798325.1 Fraxinus xanthoxyloides | reverse complement strand
AATTGGTTGTCATTGCTTAAAAAATGTGGAAAATGTTTTCTCACCTAATAAGTGGAAAAACATTTTCCATCATTTGTGCATCAAAGGGTTGTACCTAGAAAAAGGGAGAAAAACATTTTCCGTGAAAAATTTAGCAAATCAAACAGTCAAAAAGTGGAAGTATGAAAATATTTTCCTACTTCCAGAGAAAATTCCGCCAAATCAAACAGACCCTAAACGAAAAATGGTTCCAGCACATTCAGGGGCAGATCCACATGGGATCATGTGGGATCAAATGATCCCACAAATTTATTTATTTATTTGAATTTTCCTCTTTACTTTTTTTTTAAACCTAAATATTTTTGAATTCTCATTTTTGACCCTATAAGAAAAATGATCTCAGTCCGCGCTTGAGCACATTTCGATCCAGCAGATGATATGACTTGAGAATGCATGGCTTGTACCAGCAAAATGGAACATGAGTTGAGTTGTATTGGCGTCCGACCTCAACACTTCATTGAGTAAAGAGCTTGGACCGAATGTTCTTGTACTAAACCACATATTGAGACTATCTTGGACAATTGCTATCGTAATTAGCAAAAACATTATGATTCATAATTGCCGTCCCCCACCTAAANCAAATTTATTTATTTATTTGAATTTTCCTCTTTACTTTTTTTTTAAACCTAAATATTTTTGAATTCTCATTTTTGACCCTATAAGAAAAATGATCTCAGTCCGCGCTTGAGCACATTTCGATCCAGCAGATGATATGACTTGAGAATGCATGGCTTGTACCAGCAAAATGGAACATGAGTTGAGTTGTATTGGCGTCCGACCTCAACACTTCATTGAGTAAAGAGCTTGGACCGAATGTTCTTGTACTAAACCACATATTGAGACTATCTTGGACAATTGCTATCGTAATTAGCAAAAACATTATGATTCATAATTGCCGTCCCCCACCTAAATAAATACCAACCACTCCCAGAATGACACGTGGTGATTATGATGTCAGCACCTAATTTTTAACCTATTAAGCAAGCAATGATTACCCAATATCAGGCTATCATTGCTTGATGCCAAAGTGTGGCCTATACATCATGATGATCTAACTGGTTGACCTATAGATGGCAACGAGATGAGTTCGGGAACGAGACACCTCTTGATGTCATATTTGTGGCCTATGCATCATGATGATCTGACTGGTCGATCTAGAGATGGCAGCGGGACGAGTTCGAGGATGTGCTTGCCCCGTTTATTTATTTTTTATTTTTTTAAAAATTTCTAGTTAACTAATTTTTTTTTTTATTTGTAGTTAATGATTTTTTTTATTCTTCACGGGGCTGGGGCCGGGGCCGGGGCCACCCCCACCAACCCATTGGGACGGATTTTTTCACCCCATTCGAGCGGGACGAGTTTTTTTGCCATCACTAGGTCGACCTCAGCAACCAATTAAGAAACTAGGATTTTGGAAGGTGGCACACATTTCTAGGATGGATGACAGAATTACTTTGTATTTTGATTCAATGTCCAGCAATCACACCGTTAAAATTTCATTTAAGTTGATCTAAACATACAACGTCATTTTTAGTCATCAATAAGTTGTAACAAATATAGCAGCCATTTTTCCTTCGCTCTACTCTCACAAGTTCTCTCGCAGAAACATCTCTTCTTCATTTTTCCTTTTACACCCATCAGTGCATTAGAATCAATTCTGAAAGTGTATATTCTTAATTTTTCCTGTTAGTTAACGAAATTTTCAGGCAAGAACACAGTGGCCTTCAAGAATGGGATTCTGATTATCTTCTTGATAATGTGCACATTCGCATGGATGGCCATGGTAGCAGAAGGGGCAGAGAAGAATACAAACGCACATACAGTGAAACTGGGAATGTGCGCAAGTCGAGATTTTCACGAGTAGCGAATGCCAAACGGGGCGCAGTATCGGTGGATGATCAAAATGGGTTCTTGCCTTCGTGTGTATGATAGTCAACACAAAACTTTATCACATTTTAATGCGTACTAAATTTTGGATTGTTGATGATTATGTACCAGTTCTTTGTAGATTTTCCAAAGATCTTATACGAGTATGGTATATGAATTAACAAAGCGAATGTCTTTCTTTTCTTCAATTTGTATGAAAAATTACAATTTGAGTTTTTAAGTTGTGTTTAATTGGAAATTAGGGTATGAAGGAAGAAATGATTCTAATTGTTTCATGTTATATTTTTATATACATTTCATCGATGAAAATGGAAATATTTATAAATTTGTTTGTCCCTCTTCAACAGTTAAATTTGAAAGGAAATTAATATTACTTTAATATTCCACAATACAAATGCCATGAAGACGAATAATGCTGCTTGAACAGAAGATTTTTACATGATTTATTGACAGGCGGCACCTGTACAGATGCTTCTTTTTTTTAACTATCCAATGAACAAATGATACGTGTCCCCCTATTAAAAATTCTATCTTTGAGCCTGTCCATGCAGCAGGGTTGCATGAAGACAATGTTTTGTGAGATCTTTAATGTTGTATCAAATGTGTCTTTAGATAAGAGTAAAAGGAATCGGTAAATACAACATGACTCGAAACCAAGGAAAAGTATAACTAAGATGTGACAGAAAGAAACACAAGATGGTCTTTTGAGGAATCCTAGAATTCTAGTCTAGGATACTACAATCAAAATTCTCCAAATTTTCTTGTTTTCTTCTAAAATAAAAACTGAAAGCTGTCATGGAATTTCAGGGGAATACTTACTAAACCATCTAAATTATCAATCACAAGAACCTTATGCTCCTATTTGTATAGAGTTTAAACATGCGATGTTCATTAATCTGGAGAATTTGTTATTCTAAGTTCTTCAATTATCTCCTTATTATAGCTTTTCTTCTTCTACACAAACGTGCAATAGCCGAGGATTCTCAGGACAGTTTCCATGGAGATGAGAGAGACGCACTTTTGGCTCTCAAGAAGGGATTCAACAACTCATTTCTTGATGGAAACTGGTCTGGCATTCAGTGCTATATAAATAGCACCACTAATTGGTTTGGAATCCAGTGTATCAATCGTCAAGTCACCGTGGTAAGTTTGGAAAACATGGGGCTCACTGGAAAAATTGAGCCTGATGCACTAGTGAATCTTGCTGAGTTATCAGTCCTTAGTTTCAAGAACAATTCCATATCTGGGAATTTGATGGACTTTTCATATAATTCGAAACTGAAAAAAGTTGATTTGTCCGCAAACAGGTTTGATGGAGAAATCTTCTCTTTTGGGACTGAATTCCCTTGAATCTTTGCAACTGCAAGATAACAATCTTGTTGGTTCAGTACCGGGTTTTAACCAGTCCAGGTTGAGAGAATTCAATGTTTCTTATAACATTCTCTCAGGGAAAATACCAGAAACTGGAATTCTTCAATCATTTGTCCTTTCTTCATTTGTTGGTAACCAAGATTTGTGTGGTGCACCTACTTCTACAGCTTGCAGTAGCAGCTTAAATGATTCATCGGATCCTTCAAATAGTGATAAAAAGAATCGTATTTTCTCAGCCACTTTAGCGGTGGTAAATGTGATTGTTCTTGTTGTACTTTTGATACTTCATTATTTACTACAAGAAATATAAGAAGCTCAAAAAACAGATGAATAGAAGGAACTCGGTCGAAGTTGTTGTAGAAAAAAGAGAAGTGATTACAAATAACTCCATGGAAAATAGTGTTCCTAGAGGAGAAGAAGACAAAGGGAAGCTTATGCTCTTCGATAAAAATGGGACACATTTCGAGGTTCATGATCTTCTTAAAGCATCTGAGGAAGGTTTAGGCAATGGAAATTTTGGAAACTGCTATAAGGTTATGCTCGAAACTGGACCAGCTGCTGTTGTGAAGCGCCTAACTGATATGAAACCTCTAAGAAGTGATGAATTTGTGCAATATGTACATGCCATTGCTGATAAGAAACACCCCAACTTGTTTCCTCCTCTTGCCTACTACTCCACCAAAAATGAGAAGCTGTTACTGTATAAATATGCATCCAACGGAAACTAATATAACCGCATTCATGGTACATTTTTACCTCGTTCTTCTGTAATCATGTTCAATCGAATTGAATCGAGTCGAGTCGAGTCGAGTCCAACCAACAAAATATGTCATCCATGTTTTCATGAGGTGAATTTTCTGCCTTGGTTTCATGTATTCGATAACTATAAGCATTTTACAGTCAGCATCCAGGACCATAAATTTTTCTACCGCACCCCGTTTAACATCCATATTCTGATGCTTCTTCGAACCCTTGATATAGAGCAAGTCTTGAATCTTTTGACTTGAACCTGATTTTAAATGTTTAGTTTACTGTGATCTGTACTTGGGAAGAGAATATGTAAGACTGCTCATCTAAATGATTTAGATGGTGTGCATCTAACGATCTTTAATTTCTACATATTCTGAAGGAGGAAGAGGAACCCGGAATCGAGTACGATTCCTGTGGAGCTCAAGATTGTCCATTGCTCGTGCTTTGGAATATCTACACTTGACCATAAGATCACCAACCATTGCTCTACATGGAAACCTAAAATCATCCAACGTTCTTCTTGATGAAAATGATGGAAGTTCTAGTCTCAGATTATGGCCTGATATCACTCCCAGCACTTCATATAGCAACTCAACGCATAGTTTCCTATAAATCCCCAGAATATCAAGGCTACAAGAGAGTATCAAAAAAGTCTGATGTATGGAGCTATGGCTGCCTCCTTCTGGAACTCTTGACCGGGCGATTCCCGACCCACTCGGCCCCAGAAGAGGCCAATGGAGCAGACCTCTGCAGTTGGGTTAACCGTGCAATTTGATGCGAGACTTCTCCATCACTTCAATATTCCTCAAGAATTAATCCATTATGTGCTTTTCCCTCTTGTCACCTGAACATCCTAATAAAATGGCTGGTGAGCTAAAATTGTTATGGGAACGCTTACAAAAAATACCAGTTATGCTAATGCTTTAATCATGGATTCGGTTTTTATTGATAAAATGAGCAATCATATGTTACCCGATCTAAATTACATTTAGCATTTTCGTAGATAAGTTTTGTTGAATGTAATCTGTTGTTAAGGAAGTTTGGAACAAAGTCGAAAAGAGCAAGAAGTCACATTCCGAACAGGAAACAAATAAGTCCTATATTAGTATAATGGGGAATGCAGCTTTGTATAAGTTCTAACATCCTCGTCATTAAGTTTGACTATCCTACTCAACTTTGTCTACATTTATTTATAGTATATTGCTGCTCGCACTATCTTGATTTTAATACCTTCAAAAAAAAATTATGCTCTTTTATTATGTAGGATGGATTAAGGGAACTAATTCTCCCATTCTTCGTGCCACACGGTGTCTCCCTCGCGCACGCAATTTTTTTATTTTTTTTATTTTTTACATTGAGATACATAATACATATTTATTTATTAGCCTAAAATTGTCCTGAAAAGTTGTGGAGAGAAATGAAATAAGATGAATAAATTCGAGGGGGTTTATCTTTTTTTTAATTAGATTCATGATCTTCAGATAGGGATTATGCTACCTACCAGGTTTTATTGGTTTGAACTTTCATCAATTGAGTTCTATTTTTCATTGTAACTTTCAAGTTTTCTATTGAAAAAGTTTTGCTAAATAAAATTTAATTAGTGATGTCTCCAAAAATAACCAAAAATCAATCAACGCTATTACATAGTCAATTATACTACTACACGTGTCTTGCACGTGCGTCTCACTAGTAATTACAAAAAGCAAAAGGTCGAACTTGAACAAGATCGGCCACGGACATCCTAACCATGTACTAATTTGTCCGTGTTTTGATGTANGGTTTGAACTTTCATCAATTGAGTTCTATTTTTCATTGTAACTTTCAAGTTTTCTATTGAAAAAGTTTTGCTAAATAAACTTTAATTAGTGATGTCTCCAAAAATAACCAAAAATCAATCAACGCTATTACATAGTCAATTATACTACTACACGTGTCTTGCACGTGCGTCTCACTAGTAATTACAAAAAGCAAAAGGTCGAACTTGAACAAGATCGGCCACGGACATCCTAACCATGTACTAATTTGTCCGTGTTTTGATGTATTTCTCAATTACTTATTAACTTCCAACATACTCTAAATATAGAAATTGTAAAGTAATTTCAAATATTTCAAATTTCAAAGGAATATTATTTTCCTAAATCACACGTATAAAATAATAAACCGCTCAATTAATGTGTACAAACTTTTATCAAGATTTCATAATATGTCATGTCTTAGTTAGTTATTAGGAATTCCAAGCCCATCTATAATTTAAAATAAAAAATTACTAACCAAAAAATAGGAGGATGGGTTGGGTTGGGTCGATTTTGAACCCAACAACCTAACCCAACATGTTTGATTTGATGACAAATTAAACCAAACCAACCTATCCAAGATTGAAACCCAACCCGACCCAATCAACCTTGAATAGATTTGGTTTGAATTGGCCAATCAACTTTTGACTTTCCAAGATTCAAAAACATTCACATGAATTCTCCTCCTCCTCCACCACCACCTCATCTTTGCCCTTGAAAATCAAGTACCCCAATTGCAACATCACCACCATAATAAACACCGTGATACTAGAAGACATAATTGCGAGCATCAGAAGAAACCTAATTGTAGGGTCGACTTCAAGTAAAATTGCCTCGAAATAAGCGACGGAACTTTGAAAAAAATAAAGGACCATGGAGGACAATCGCCCATCCAATGATGTCGATGATTTTTGGATTTTAACATAAAGGAGCTTGAAGTGAGGACAATAATCCTTCATGTATCAGTAGAAAACAGAAACGGTGATTGGTTGGTTGGAGTACGTGTTGAGAAGCGAGAAGAAAGATGACTGAAATTGTGAATCAAGACAATCAACTATGTAAATAAACTTTTTGGTAACTCGCAACCATAACCCAATCCAACCCAGAATTAAGCTACATGAACATAGAATTTGACATGCAAATGCCATTTGGCGTTTTGGTGGATAAATGTCATTTGGCATTTTGGTCATCCATTATGTCAAATGCTATGTTATAATAGCATTACTTTATTACGAAAACCAACTCAAACCAGTGGGGTTGGGTTCGTCAATCAGTTTGAATTGTAAAGCAAAAACAAATCAATATCATAGCTTGGTTGAATTTGAAATAAAAACCAATGATAATGGGGGAAAAATGGCATAACAAGCCATACGAGATGATTATCTATCGTTGAGATGGGTATATACTAGCATGACTTGTGACTATACTATATGGCCACAGATATGTACACAAAGCGCTTCCTAAGTGCAAAAACAAAATATTTTTTTAGAGTCTCGTGAAAAAATAGATGTACCTAAAAATGAGCCAAATATGCATCCCTCAATATGGCCAAAAAGGCGTATTACATATGTGCAAATGTGTAATTTTCAATACAGCTTAATAGTACTCATTTGAACATCATGAGTTATCCAAGTTTAAAAAGTTACACAAAAAGACACGTCATTCTTATTTGATTTTGATTTTGATTTTTCACTTTTTCTCAAACTCATTTTCAATCATATATTCTCCTATTTTGCACTTGGACCAATAACTTTCCCCACTTTTTAACCCCATTCTCTTAAAAAATCACTTTTCACATCAAAATCAAACAAGAGCAAAAATGAGAGAGGGAAGGAGGGAGGGAGATACCTTGTTCACCATCAAGCAACTGGTTCATTTGCATCCCAGAGGTTGCAGGTCACTGGAAATCAGTTAAATGTGGAAAGTTAAAAAGCTTAAGCAGAAACTAATACAATGATTCGCACCGTGATCGATTGCAAACTATACTCTCGAGGCTACAATATTAGAGTAACGTAACAAATTAGGTATCTATGATAAGTGGATTGAATATTTTATACATAATCATGAACAAGGTGTTTTCAAAAGGGCATCATATATTTCGCTGAAGCTGTTTCTTAGGCGTAGTCAGCAATCAGCCTTTTTCTCTGTTTCAACAGCGCTTTCTTCATGGTTAACTACTGTCTGAGGCACTACATGGGGGCTATTTAGAGATCCATGAACCTGTTCAAGAGACATCAATACATGATATATAGGCTAACTAAGTTCCGTCAAGAAATTGAGAAGTCTGATCATGCACAGCTTTGGGATCAATTTGCACGCTTCAAAAACCTTACCGTACTAGGTGACTTGAAAGCCAATGAATCATGGGCAGGTTTCACAGACAAGTCTGAGGGCCTGTGGAACAGCAAGTGCGCAACCGAGCGATCTACAGGATTCGTATCGGTTTCCATATCCATAAATCCAGCGGACCTAAGATAGAAGTCAACAGATGAGGTCAAAAGAAGTTGAGGAATCCCGTCTAGAAAAGAAAGGGCTTCTCAGTGGTTGTTCAAGCACCTTATTTAAACTGTTAAAGAGAGAACACGTTTAGTTATTTAAATTTAACGTCCACTCGTGTAGGTTGGACTCATTTTCACATGACAAAGCACAATAAGTGCACAATTTTCATAAACTGGTGGCACTAACACTTGGTTCCTAAACTATTGAACATCTAATGTAAAAATTTTAAGTGTTAGAGAAAGAACGCGTTTATTTATTTACGTTAGTCTACAAAATTGGTTCATTCAGCAGAAATAACAATTTCCCCATCTAGCTCAGTTGAAACTCACACACTGTGTAACATTACCAAGGACTTAGAACAGTATTTCATCTTAAACAGGGTTAACAAAAACAAATTCAGGTAACAATGAAATCGATGAAATGACATACTTGTTTGTTCCTTCAGCCATCGGTGCTCCATTGGCATCTCTGTCATCTCCCCAACTATTGCTGGGGTTTGCATGGTTATGTCTTTGTTCGGCACTCCGAGCCAAACGGTACAGACTATCCCTTATGCATAGCTTGGTCCTCAAGTCCAACTAAACCAAAGACGTTAACGACAATCATTTTCAAGGTAGTCATATATATATAAGAGGACATGAACACTGTAAAATTGCTGCTTTCACAGTATGTAAGAACACAAACCTTATGAAACTCAAAAAAATATCTCAGCGCATTTTCCTTGTCATTTTAATCAACCTGACCTGTAACTTTTCATACCATTAAACTTTTATTTGAATTTAATTAGCATGTCACTTGATGTATTTCAGCGATGGGGAAGTTATGTGCACTTGGAGAGAGTCATGATCTTCTCCACAGAAGATAAAATTGCTCTCATCTGCTGAGTAAGTATTTCAAGTTCTCTTTGTATTCAGGCAAGTAAAACTGCTCAAACTAACTTTATTAGAACTTGCAACCCTTCCTCTTGTTCTCATGAGTTTGATTTCATTTATTTACGATCGGGGAATCCAAACGCCCCATCAGCCTTCCCTAGTGGAGCTTGAAAATCCATTGAGGCTGAGTTGGTGTTTTGCCTTTTTTAAAAAAAATAAAAAGGAAAAAAGGAAAGAAGAAGAAAAACCTTAGGACTATACATGCACATTTAATTGTCTCCATTGCCTCGAAAATGCATACACAAAAGAAGCTGCTCACATATAGTCGGGCATTAAGTCAAGCATACAAATTTTCTGAAGGTGAGTACATAGCCATGCCTTCTAAAAGTTCAAACTTTTTATTGATAATCCTGTAGGGAAAAAAGTCTGGGTTGAATCTCTTTACGGCCATCACAACACTCACATATAGCTCATTCTTTTGTCAGCATAAAATGGGAGAAATAAATTATGATTCTCAGGATCAAGTTATGTCAGTAGATACATTTGTAAAGAAATAAATCGAAGAATATACATAAGATCTTGGAAAGAACATTATACCTGTTCCATGACAAGCTGAAGATGCCGAAAACTAGCTGCTTCTTGTGAAACATCATCCAAACCGGAACTCATGGATGATCCCTCCAGTACATTCGAGGAACCTAATTCTCCTGGTTTAACCATGCTGACTCCAACAACACTGCGATTTTCAAATTTATCTCCAGAAAGACGTACTTGCGACTCTACTGAAACAGAAGAAGGATCATGAGGATTCTCCACCGATTGCACTAGACTGGATGCATAGGATAACTTCCTTTGAGAAAGAGGTGGTAAATAGTTATTCTCAGATTTTATAGCCGATACATTTTGATGCACTGAAGTCTGATCTGATAGGTGACTATTATCAGAATGCACGAAAGGAACAGTATTCTGTAGGTGTCCAGAGGAATCTGGATCCAGTGATTGCTGTTGCTGTTGAATACCCTTGGGTGTGAAACTTCGATTAGATGTGGCTCCCAAATCAAGCTGCGTGACTTCATTTGGCATGTTACTATTATAATTAAAAGAACTGCCATTTCCATAGTAATGTTCTTTTCTTTTTCCGCCAGACTGGTTTCGGTGTTTTGACTGCTTTTTATTCTCATGGTCATGGACCTGCCAAGTTATCAAATCCATTATTACTGTTTCACAAATATTTATAGTGCTAGACCATCTTGAACTTTGACATGCATATTTAGACTGCATAGAGGTTTAACACAAGTACCTCCAAATATCATCCCATGAGGTGCTTGCTTTACGGGAAAAAATACTGTCCCCAAAATTAACAAAATTTTAACCGATTACTAACTTACTACCAGGACTCAGAAATAAGCATGTGAAATGCTAAAGGATATTGAATCCCTTCAGAGGTAATAATCCATCAAGTTTTGCATACCATTCCACCGGTGCCCATTTTGGAAGGGTTTTTAGTTGAAATTTTGTGGTGACCTATACTAGTGAGTCCTACTCACGGCAAAACAATCACCTCACATTGCTGAATTTTGATTCCAAATTAATTAAGAGTTTCTCAGTTAAATTTCTTTAAAAAGGATAAAACTGTTATTTCAATTAACAGTAGCATGCACTGACCTGCCCTTTAGGCATAAATTTATCTTTGCTATCCGAGCTAGAAGGTCCATTCACAAAAGCCAGATGCTTAACAGATTCATCAATCTCTGAGGACCAAGAACCACCTTTGTGTCTAACCGCTCCACTTTTAAATGCGGAATCATTCACAGAATAGCTAGCATTTTGCATCAAGAAGTCATGTTTCTCTGATGTATTTTTCAATGACTGGGAGCATGAAAACTTAAAATCTGATTTTGGCACATCTTCAGACCCTCCTAGAGCATCTGGTGACGAAAACCAACACAATTCATCTTCGTTACCAGCATCAAGTGCAAATGTCGAATCACAACTTCTGCAAGACATTCCACAATTGAGAATATAGTTATATAATAAGAACGTAAAAAGTATATAAACTCCGTTGAGAGATGGTGCGTGGTTACCTAAATATCCTGTCAACATCCTCAAAATTTCCAATTTCAGGCAAACCGCAATACAAGAAATCACTGGAATCTTTGTCCTCAGGATTATTGTCAAAGAAATTGAGATCATTGTCTGTTTGAGATATGTCACCAAGTGTATAACCGTAAGAGTTGCCATCAACCACAGTGCTTTTGTCATTAAGAACAACATCATCTACACCAAACTCACTACCACTAGTGTCTGTATTATTGCTTTTGAAGCCATGACCTGATGTTTTGGCATTTTCAGATGCTACTTCTTTGACTAAGTCACTATCAGAGGAAGAAAGGAAGACAGCATTGGGTGTGATGGATGAATCTTTTTCCAACATTGTGTTCCTTCGGTTACTTAAATTTGAAAAGTCTCCATGACCCTTATCCTGACCAATATTTGTAGTGGCAGACCTATCTCCAGAATTATGTGAAATACCAGTTACTTCCAGGCGAGGTCTCTTAAGACTACTATCTTGAGAGGGATTTTCATTAGCCTGTTCGTCACCACGATGGGGCACTATATGATCATCACTTTGGCAAAAATCATCCCAAACTATATCTTCAAGCTGTAGCAACAGTTACAAAAATTTAGTGGTAATAACTGCAGAGAATACTTCCATATGATGACTAAAACAAAACTATAAGACTGTAAATACAACAACTAGTGAATAGCCAGAATTTACAAATGAAGACAGCACGAGCTTATTGGAAACTGGAAAGCATATGGAGAGTCCAACCACCTATTTAACGAAGATGGAGATCAGGTATTACTACTTAGTTATTGGTACAGATAAATCATCTTTTTATCTGGCACTTGGGTGTAATCTGTATGTTTCCCCCGTTGTTGATGATAGACAATTTTACTGATGCACTTACATCGTCCATATTTGAATGGATAGCTGAAAATCATTTCTATTCAAGACTGAACAAAGAACTCAAACGACTACTTACTGCAAGCAGGACAGAGAACAAGATAAATAGCAGTTAACTCTTTTTTCTCTTACAGTAAACAAATTTCATACTATAATACAAAAGCATTATTTTTCGTAAAATTGATCTGGTAAAGATTAAAATACTGCTGGTTCAATAAATAATCTCAGGTAAATTGTTTCTGTTCACAGAAGGCTAAGTATAATGATAGAGCTCCCAATCTTTTAATGATAGAGCTCCCAGTCATTTCAGTTGACTAAACTGCAAAACACTATTGATGTTAGTAGTGTCGGCAGAGTGATCCTTTTCTACCAAGCTTGGAAAGATGAATGTAAGCATAGAATGAGTTGAGAATGTTGCGGTCAGAAGAAGGAACATGAAAGCATAGAAGGATAATCTAATGCGGATAGATGTAGTAATAAATACTAAACAATCCAGGTCAGATAAAGCATTTCTTATATTATTATACAATAAATGCTACAATAAATAAAAAACTATTAGTTACAACACCTAATAAGTTTAAAGTTTTCACTTTCTTAAAATAAATAAATTAGGACAGAAAGGAAATAAATAAAATTCCTTGTTTTTTTCCTTTTCTATGTGAACTCAGATAAACAAATGAGATTTTACAACGTTTAAAAATTGTTGTGCATACTTGAAAAATAAACAATAAATGCTAGTTCTAAACTACGAGATGTGAAAATTAATTCGTGCCTTAAAAAAAATCATCTATATGTCTTCTGTTTACTTGGCTGCAAACTACTTTCTTAATACCTTCAAATTAATCATATTATCTCAAGTGTAGATGTTCAACCGAGTTTTTATAATATATTTAATCGTTTGTCCTTCAATAATGTTTATTATGCAAACTTAGCTAATAGAAGAACGGAGAAAAGTAAGATAAGGAGATGGTCTTCTACTCAAGTGAAGAACTATTTTGCTTGATGAACATTACAAGAATATGGACTCACCATTGCACCATGGAGTGTGGAATGTATAATTAGCCTCCAATGATCAAACTTCATTTAAATCACATATTCCAACTGACCACAATTACTCTCCAGTTATCCACCATTCGTTTCATTCTATTATGAATTAAACCGCTTATAGATTCTTCCCAAATGGAGG
>CAIGRL010183114.1:0-15081 GCA_903798325.1 Fraxinus xanthoxyloides | reverse complement strand
CCTTTGGGTGGGGTGTAACGGGTCTTGTAACCAGTTCTCCCCCTCTTTTCTGGGTTTGATGATGGTATTTATAGCTAAAAGATACGAGTTGGTTGGGTCACTTATTTAGACTTGCTAATTTTGGTGTGTTATTTGATCACTCATTTGCACCTGCTGACATGAATTGCGGGTGGATTTGTGTTTATTTGATGGTTCATATTTTGCGTCTTAATTAGTGCTTTATGTGCCATTTCCCAATGTATGTAATATTTTGAGGCATATTCTTGAACTCAGAAAGAGCCGCCTTCTGATTATTACTCAGATTCAGTATTGTGTTGATCAAGTTGAATGTAGTTTTTTAATAACTCAAAAATCGGCTCACTTTTTTTTTTGCATATAATTGCAGAATGTGCCCTATGTTTTTGTTCCATCAAAACAAGCTCTTGGTCGAGCATGTGGAGTTACAAGGCCAGTCATTGCTTGCTCCGTGACAAGCAATGAAGGAAGCCAGTTGAGAACTCAGATACTACAATTGAAGGTAAATATTGTTATCAGCCTTGTGTTCTTTTACTAAGCATGAGAATTTCAGTTGATACATGCATTCATTTACATAATTTATGATGTGAAACGCAGGATGCCATCGAGAAGCTCTTGATCTGAGCGTGAAAGGCCTTTTCCAGCATGATGGGCCTCTAGATTTACCCGAGGCTTTGACGGAGTGTGTTGGTGTGTTACATTACAATGGGGAAACTTCTTTATTACTTAATTTACATGTTTTGAGGATTGTAATGTTCTTGATTGAGTGAAGTTCGTGTCATGCTATGGGTTCTATTCAAGTTCACAGTTTTCTTGTTAAGAAGCTTGGTAAATGGGCTTTTTTATATTTAGCTATGCTCAAGATAATCTTTTTATAAATTAAGGAGTAACTTTTAAAAATTAATTTTGTTAGTGTTTAAAGTTGAAAATAAGTAACTTATTATACTGTGCAAATGGATTTCCATCTTTTGGATCTTCCCTGCTGTTTCCTTCAATATTCCAGTGGTTGACAAGCTAAGCACGCGTGCAACTCTATTATATTTTCTCCTGTTGGTTTTGACCATTACAGATTCATAAGCTTGCTTGCCTGGAAATGCCAGCAAACAATTAATGTTTAATAATAACCACTTGCCTATTGCAATTAGGGTTTCAAAATGTAAGAAACAATGTCTGACAAAACAGCTATTGTTTCCTTTTAAGATGGAACATATTTTAAGTTTAATAAATGTGAGAGGCCATACTGCAGCATTGATGTTGCCCTTGTCTTTGATTTTCTTAACAAAACCCCATGAATATAGTATAGGTACAAACAAGCATTTCTGGAAAAGTCACAAACTTGTTCGATTTCGCTGTTAAAATCTACTGGATATTGATTTCAATTAACATGGATAGATCGTCTAGCAAAAATATTCACGATGGGTTGATAGATTTCTGTTTTGATGGAAACGGTCTATAAAGTCAAAACTTGATTCGAGAACTGAAATGGTGCTTTTGGACTGTTTGGATCATATTTCAAAAGCGATTTATCTGATTAGAAGAGTTTTTAAAGGAGCTCACTCAAAACGATTTCTTCATAAAATTCTTTTACAAAAAGACAAACTGAAACTTTACCAAACAAGCTTGAGATTGGGCTGATTGAATCCTAGTTGAATTGGATTTATCTCCTAATGAGAATGGATAATTTTTCCCCTATTAAAGCTTGTTTGACAAAAACTAAATCATCAAATTGTTTGAGCCGTCTAAGTTGTGTATTGTGTTTTAAGTTACATTTTACTTGTGGGTTGTTATACTTGTATACATAGTTTACTATTTGTAATATCACACTTTTTTGTTGCATAAAAGTTTTCTAATCTTTACTCGTTGTGATACATATGTCATATAGTACATTTAGTCCTTGATGATGGTCCTATCAAATGTATTTGCATGCTTTCGAATGAGTCACATATGTACAATTTCATATTCCCCCTTTCATTTTATTTTTTTTTTGCTTATGTAAAAATATGAGGAGCAAATAAGTCTTTTTATGCCCTCCAAGCAATCATTTTGGACATAAAATCGTCATAAAAAACAAGATTTGTTAATGATAGGTTAAAGATAAGAACCGGACAAAAAAATTTAAAAACGTAAGTTTGACAACGAAAAAAAATTGTAGGCTTTTAACGCAATTAAAAATTGATGGTAACAAAAGAAAGATATGGCGTCGATATAATTCCCTCCTCCTTGTACAGCTAGCGTAGTAGGAATTACTGTTCCACCTTATAGTATTTAATTATTATGAATCCACTTTTAATGTACACAACAATAATTCAAATGGTGATTGATTCATTGAAAGTTGCTAAGAATTCTGTAAATATGTGGGTGTGGATGTGTTGCAGACATCTACAGACATGAGAGAACCTTACACTGAATTTTTGAGTTCACTAAATGATTAACTCGCCATCTAAAAAAGATTCATAAGTTTAACTCAATATCTTAAGTTTCACTTTTGCGAATGAAATCTTCAAACAAAACACTTAGCGCGTTAGCTATAATACAACGTGAGTCAATATGTACATTCTTATTATCCATCCTTTACGATTAGGACTTAATTTTTAATTTCTCGATAATTATAGATATGTCGGAATTTACAAAATAAACGCGTTTTTACCTGTTCCATAGCTGTTTGGCGGTGATAATTCGAGTTTCTCAAGAACGTCCACCCAAGTTAGGAAATTGTTGTTATCATCAAATATAGTGTAAATTAGAAGCTACTCATTAAAGCACCTCTACATTAGTAAATGGTTCGTATATTTATTTAAATAAATTTAGCCCATGTTTGGCATTCATTCTATTTCTCATTTTTTTTTTCTATTTTTTCATTTTAACCATGCATTATTCAAATAAACTAATATTATACGCAAATCTAAAACTTTTTATCACTTTTCCACCACACATTTTCCATCAATCACTATTCAAATTTTTTTAACCTGTTTGGTACATATTAAAATTCAATTAAAATTGAAAATATAGTCGTTATTGGGTCTCACTTGTATAATAAAAGTCAACAATAACGGCTAGTTTTTCAATTTTAATCCGATTTTAATCTCTTCCAAACGGACTCTAATGATTCAAACAATTTGTCAAAATGATTAAGAGTATCCTATTTTATTTTTATTTTTAATGTTGACTATGACGTGTTACTCACAAATTGTGTCACATCATTCTTTAATAACTTNCCATATTGTATAATTATTTTTGTATGTTTCCTTTTGTAACCACTATATTGCTATAAATAGGTTCGTGACATATTTAGAGTTTGTTTGGTATGGTTTAAAATCCAATTAAAATTGAAAATATAATCGTTATTGGGTCCCACCCGTCTAATAAAAATCAACAATAACAGCTAGTTTTTCAATTTTAATCTGATTTTAATCTCCATTAAACGAGCTTTATTCTCATTAAAATGGGTGTCAAACATTACCTTAGTTTCATATAATATTTCTGCATAAACAAGATTTATTGGAAGAAGAACCTTATGTTTAATCAATATTCTAAGACTTCAACGTAAATGGCATTATAATTTTTTACAAATAAACATATTAGGGATCTTGTTCCCTTAATTGAAATTCCAGATGTTTTCAGAATATTCTAATGTCTCCACATGATGATGTACTGCTGTTGATTCCTCAATCCTGCAGACAACCCGGTAATAAGTATTAAAAAATTGTGCAAACAATTCCTGAAATCCAACAAAGGGAAACTTCCATCAAACCACATGGTCGTCATATTTTAAATAACCTCTTTCGAATCATTTTGTCCTGTCTGAAAATTTGAATAGCTTATATATTCAAATTATGTCGTTAATACGACTTTCACGTGCAAACTATCAAAGGTCTATCACGTGTATAATTTTACTGCAATAGTCGACAAGGAGAACTCGAAACTTCTGTATGCTATGATACCTATGTCGTTATAGAATAGAAATACCCATTCTTTTTCATTTGTCATGTTTTGAACTAAGGTCTCGTCACCTCGTCTAAAAATATAAAAGAAAAAGGTTATTTAAACTTGGGTACTCTAGGGTATCTTAAATGTTTCTTTAAGTGTGACATTCATGTTTCGGAACTTTTAGTCGGAATCACCCGTGTTCTCAACCTTTTAACTTGTGTACATAATATTAAGTGATAAAATCTCACATTGAATAGAGATGAAAATATAGATCAATTTATAAGAATTTGAGCTACTTCTTTTAATAAGACTAACCTTTTAAGATAGAACACAAAATCTTAACATATTATCAGAGCTCATCAAACTCTAACAAGCAATTCGAGCAGATTAAGACTTAAAAAAATGAGCATACGAATTTCAAGATTAATCTGCTCAAACGAGCCACCATCTTGCGAAATATATTAAGTAATAAAATCCAACATCGAATAAAGATGAAAATATGGACCAACTTCTAAGAATTTGAACTATTCCTCATAATAGAATTAACCTTTTAAGATGGAACCCCAAGTTTAATAGCTATAATTGTTCAAAAATAATTATCCTCCATTTTGAATGCTATTTTTCTCTTGACATGTCACTTTAAAACAACAAGTACTCGAAGTGAACGAAGATTATTTTTCAACAATTATACCCATTAGTCATGCCTATTGCATGACATTTTGCAGTCTATTTAGACGATTTCCGTCGAGTAATTGGGACATCATGCCCTCGTTGCTAAAAGGATGGAAACATGTTGTGATGGCACAAACTAAAGATTGGGGGCATAAATGTCACACTTTCGAAAGATCGAACCTGTGGAAAACTTACCCTTTAAATTATGTCATCAACAAACTCTATATATATGAGATTGTAAGGCAATTCCTAAACTACAACATTTGAGAAACACAAAAGATCCTATAATCATTCATTAATTCATAATGTCTAGGTTTCTTATATTATGCTTCATCTTGTCTAGTGAATGTCTTCTCCTAACAATGGCTCATAATGGGCCAGTATATGCTAAACCTCCGGCTTCAAACGGTATAGCGCAACCACCTACGGCGGCACGTAAACTCGGAAAACACCACCACACAATCCTGAAGTCTGTTGCTGCACCAAGTTTGAGCCCATCTGAGCTACCAAAAACAAAAGAAAACATGCCGTTTTCAAGAGAGGTTAGTTCCTCCGGCCAAGAAAATGAAACTTCACAAGTGGAGGAGATCAAAATAAGCCATCGCCACCACTCATTTGACAAGTCAGTTGCCGGCGGCGGAGTGATTCTCGGGGGTTTAGCCACTGCATTTTTGGTGGCGGTTTTCTGTTACATCCGGGCTACTGGTAGAAAAAATGCCGAACCCGGTTCTCCTATTAATTGATATATATCATGTACATAGATTGGATACATCAGTACCATCTTTTTAATAGATAGTATAAAGAAATTAGAACAAGTTGGTCCAATCATGTAAATAAAAAAAAATATTTATGAAATACACGGGAAAATTGCATCCATGATCTTCATTTTATACGTAAATCGTGAGTTTTTGGTTTTTCTTTCGGGTTTTCATCCAATTTAGTCATTAAATTATCACGTATTTGGCGTTGATAAAGATTTTGTTAAAGGGAGAATAAAAAATATCTATATTCCATAATAATTAAATAATTTTTTGAAAAATGTGTTGTTTAAAAGTGGGAAAAATTTCTGGATTTACATGTAGAATATTTTATTGTGTGAATGTATTATTGAAAACGAATATGTAAAAAAGAGTTTTAAAAGAAACCAATAAACCAGGGCTGGAAGAAGAACCTCAAATTTTAATCCAATATTCTAAGACTGCAAAGTAATTGTTCACAAATAAGCATAGTTGAGATGAAGGTCCATTATTTGAAATTCCAGATGTTTTTCAATTATTCTAATGTCTCCGCGTGTATTTCTCTTGACCTGCAGCCCTGTTATAAATAGTAACAAATTGTGCGAAACAATTCTTGAAATCCAACGAGGAGAACCTTCTTCCAATGATGAGTCTTCTTCCTCGTACATCAACGGACATCAACGGACAAATTGGCAGAAGCATCACCCAATGATGAGTCTTCTTCCTCGTACATCAACGGACAAAAGATTTTTTTGGCAACAATTAGATTTATCTTCAATAGCATAATGCAGCTTTACTTAGAGACACAAGGGAAGGAAATGAGTAATTGAAAGGGTTGAAGAGGAGAGATTTTTTTACTATTTTGAGGGACCAAATACAAGGGTGTGTTTGGTCTGAATAAGGTAAAACTCATAACATAAAATTCAAAATGCATTTTGACGTTTTGAATGTTTTCGGTTAAAATTCTTAAAACACTCAAAATATAGAAACAAGCATTTAAATAAAATTTTAAAAATTAAAATATAAAACTCTAAAAATTAAAAAATAAAACAAAATAATATTTTAAAAATAAAATTGATAAATTCTAAAATCTAAAAAATAAAATCTAAAATTCTAAATAAAAAAATCTTATAAAAATAAAATTCAAAAATTAAAAATTTTGAAAATAAAAGTATAAAAATTTCTAGAAAAATAAAAATTCTAAAAATAGTTCAAACTTTTAATGATTATTTACATAAAAATTCTAAAAACTATTTAAATGAACACAAACAATAATATTTTCAGCCCATGTCATTAGCTTTTATTTTATTCCCTATAATTTGAACTCAACTTTTTTTTTTATTATTATTTTACTCGATAATATACCAGCATAAAATTGTTTTTGTTTTTACTGAATAATCAAATTTCATATAATAAAATGTCATAAAATGAATTTTCAAATTTTTTTTTTTGACGGAAATAATTTTATTCATTCATCAAATCAGAAGATAGTACATTTGAAATGAATAAAAGCGGGAAATAAAACCAACTAACACTATCGTGTAATGCACTAGCGGCCTTGGCTAGTGTGTGAGTTATTTGATTAGTCGATCTCCTAACCCAGTTGAAATTGAGGTTAGAGAACTCTCTTGCAAGTAGTCGGCATTCTTCATCTAGTGATTATAACTAAACTACACAACTTAATATCCTAATGTTAAATATAAGAGAATAATTAAAAGAAAGTATTATATCTATAATTATGTAACATGCGTGTGACGGAGGGGACTACATTGACCTACTCAACATTGATTATTTAATTGGATTGTACCTACTAAATTGAGTTACCTCGTACAACCTCGTCTTGGGCACTCACTTGGCCTATTTCCATTTCTCTATATGTACAAGTTTCATAATCAAGTTATGAATCATTCTAAGCCTAGTAAAATTTCCCTTTTCCTCCCTTGCACTTATATTATATCTCGTTCGACATGAAGGTCGGAGTGCAAACGATCGTTGGACATTTTTCTCGACTAGCAGCCTTCGCCTCCTAACAATATATTCTAGTGCATAGAAAATGACTACGTGATGAGTGGGTGATTGGGATTCTATTGGCACAAAAATTGAGCTCAACAGAAAGCTAACATCAACATCAATGAAAATTAATATGACTTTCTTTGTACCCTTACGAGCCTTGTTTGGTTTGGTGTTGGAATATGGTTTGAGAAAATGGTTTATGAATGAACAAAAATAATAAACAATTTAATAGGAGATGAGGGGAGTTTCACGTTTTTTGGCTTTGGAATACAACAGTATGGCAAACATCATAGTTTCATATATAAAAAATCTCGTAGCGTTACGATCAAGGATGAGCATATTTCATTAATTTGAGGTCATATTATGAACAACAACGTAACGAGAATCGTGTTTGTCGTTCGCACACCATTCCCTTTTATTGGGGGTCGGGCAGGGACTGAACTCGAAACCCTCTAATATATATTTTTAATTAAATTTTAAATATTAATTTAATTATGTACTATTATTTATATAACTTAGATTAACTATATAATTATATCATTGTTAACAAATTATTTTAAAATTTTGAAAAGAAGGATAAATATTACATTATACTATTTTATAAATAAATATAATAATAAAAAAAAATATAAGCTTATTAATCAGGACGGGTGGGAAACTTCCACCTTTCTTCATTCCTTGAAAACGAAAAGTTCGAAAAGGGACAACACCATGTCCAAATTTCAGTAGGAAAATTGTACTGCTGATATTAAAAAATAATTTTTATTTTTGAAGGTCAAAGCCGAAAATTGTCAATCAACCGGATGAAATTAACCTATGAGAGAATAGGAATCTGACTATTTTTTCCTTGCGACTCAATTCTATGAAATTTCATCAAATTGTGGCTTTTCTCAATTATGGATTTACGAACAAGAATCCTCCTCCTTTCGTAGCATTTTCCATGAAGCCTTGTCAATTCGGCAACCACAAGAAGATTCTCTGAAGCTTTCAAGTATATATATATATATATATATATATTATTTTCAAGTGGATTGGGATTTCCTATTTCAAAGCAAATAAATAATTTATTTATTATCAATTTTATGGTTCAAAATTGTGGTATATTTTTTTCTTTTCTTTTTTCCTTCGAAAATGAAATCTTGTTAGAGAGAACCTAAAGTTTTTAATCAGAAAACTCTAATAAGATCATGAAACTAGACTAATGGCAAAATAAGTAGTTGAGATGTCAAATTGTTCGACAAGATTTTAACTCAGTATGACTTGAGATTGTTCTTGTTGTGATTAATCCATTCGAAGCTATTGTTTTTCGAGAAGCGCTATATGTACCAAAAAAAAATAAAAAAATCATACATAATACACACATGGGGTGGGCCACATTTTTTATTTTTTATTTTTTAAATACTCACATGGAGCCCACCCCCATGTGAGTATTTGTATAATTCCCGGTAAAAAAATTTCTGTACATGCAGAAAATTTCAGTGTTTTCTATCCTAGTATTTTTTAAGTAAGAATTGATTTTAAACGAGTTGTTTAAAAGTAGAGATTATGTTGCTTTGATTGAGCCGACGGACCCACAGGGCATCTCTACCTGTTAGCCCACCAGAACAGTGGAACACCAATAAATGTAGAGGAAGCTTCAAATCACATATGTTAACGCGTGGGGTGGGACATGGGGGGGGATGTTTGGCTGCCCCATATTCTAGAAAGGAGAACTCATTTCATCTTAAGAAAGAGATTGCTTTCTAGATTATACATTTGACTCGTCAAGTCTGAACTATAATATAAAGATCATATTCAGTTTGGAAATGCCTGAAATGAAAGACAAACAAATTCCTTCACAAATTTACGTTAGACTCCAACAATACGTTCATGGGTTTGTTTAAGCTCACTCCATTCATTGTGTTGTTTTTGTCTATAATCAGTTTTGCATGTCAAGAAAGCAGCAGCATCACTGAAGCCAGGGCAGTGCCAGCCCCCTTCCTATCTCCTCAACAAGGTAAGAATAAGCACAAAAACACAGCATTCTTATCTTTTTTTTTGTAATCACGGATGTTTAGGGTTCATTTGCCAGGATTTTTGCTTATACTTCTACTTTTCATATGAGAATTTCTTGAGAAAGTTACATCAGGCCAGTTTCATCTAAAAACTCTCGTAGCAAGATAAAGTACAATCAAAATATACCCCTTCGGGGGTGGAAGAGTTAATGGAGCAGGTGAACGCGAAGATTGAATGTCATGAGTTTGAATCCCCTGCCAACACTTTCTCGGTCGAGCCCGTCGCAC
The DNA here is from genome assembly GCA_903798325.1 of Fraxinus xanthoxyloides. NCBI lineage: Eukaryota > Viridiplantae > Streptophyta > Magnoliopsida > Lamiales > Oleaceae > Fraxinus > Fraxinus xanthoxyloides. The sequence continues at coordinate 5,435 of CAIGRL010183114.1, read as the reverse complement.
CGGATTTGCCTAGTGCGGTTTATCTCTTATGTGTGGTTTGTAAGCTACTGCACATGAAGTGAGATTTATACAGTGTGCACTCACGGGTAGCGGCTGCGGGTTCCTATGAAAAAAATGAAAATCCAAATATGTTTGAAAGTAGTTTCTTAATTTCAAAAACGCCTTTTGAATTTTCAAAAACCTGCCAACGGGTCCTTAGTTGTGTGCTGGCACAATCAGTTATATACCTTGGCTTAATTGTTTCTATTTTCTTTGCCTTCTGTCTAATTGTTCGTTTTATAGAGGTTAATTTGAAAAATTGGTCACGTCACTGGCCTAACCAATTTGACACGTCGACTAATTATGACTATTTTATTTAGTTCATTTGAGGGTTTTTGTTCGTTTTATAGTAATGAGTTTAATTTGTAAAATTGATTAGTGGAAAACTCGAAGGCTTTTTCAACTCTTGGGGTGGTTTGTCGGTGTTGTGATGGTGAAGGAAGCTCCATTGGTGGTGGAGAATGTACAAATTCATGGGTCGGATCTTGCTCCAATCTCCACTGTCTTCCATGGAAATTACACTAAGAATATTGTTGCTCTAAATTCTCTTTTTGTACAGTCATAGACTATAGATATATCATTTTCAAGGCTTGTACGATCTCTTTAAATTTCTCGTGTTACTTGATAAATATGTAAGCTTTTATTTTAAAAATAAAAATGATTTCTTAAAAGCACTTTTTTGAGAAATTCTCAATATAAATGCTTTTAAGCTTAGCCAAACATTTAAATAGTTTTTTTTTATAACCGTGGATGTTCAGACCAACTTGTGCATACCTCGACTGACTCATTTGTTGTGTCCCAAAGTATGTGTACTTTTTACGTAGGAAGAGAAGAGATTGGGTACAACCTTTTTATGAATAATGTTATGCAACTCTATTAAGATTATAATCTCAATTTAGGTGGCGCTAGATGATAGGTTGCATGAAAGATGGAATTAAGGGTTCGTTTGATTGCAAGAATGAAATTGCCTAGAACTTGTTTTACTGAAAATTATCAATTAATTGTGTTTGATTGATATAATTCTCCACTTGAAAAATATTGAAATTTTGGAGCTTTTGGTGTTCGTTTGGCTTTATTTTTCATGAAAATTGTCCATTAAAAAGATATAATTTGTTTCCATTAAAAAAAAAGCTGCTTATAAAAACTTTTCCCACCAAATACATGTGAAAAGTTTTTCCTCAAAAAATCAAGAAAATTTGAAAAACAAATTCCATGGTAAAGATGGAGGGAGGAACGATAGAGAGAGTGTGTGGAGAGGGAGGAATGATATTGAGAGAGTACGGGGAGGGAGAAATTTAGTTTTTTATTTACTTAAGAAATGATTATTTACATCGTATACGTTTCTTTTTGAAAAAAAAAATGCACATATACCGTCATTTTTTGTACATTCATATTTGTCATATACTCGATTACAACTTTCCAACAAAAACAAAAAAAAAAAAAAATTGAAGAAGAAGAAGAAGACGCCCTTATACATTATATAAATAATTGACAAATCATAAAATCTCAATCCTAGTTCATCATCAGCTCTAATCTTCCCAGCTCCCGTCATCGGCCTTCCATCACCTCTGATGACTTGTGTAGTCGCTGCGGCCTTCGCTTTTGCCTACGATCTCCATCCCAAATTTCCCATTTCAAATTTGAAATTCAGAGTAGTCGACCAACATCACGATCAGATCTGATATTTTGGTCGAAATGGTCACCACCTTCTCCGCCAACAGCCAACATCATCTCTCTTTTCTCTCTTGCCACCACCAATCGAAATAGCGGATATCTTTAATCTACGTCATCCTCCATGAAGATTTGTGCATTACAACCTCGTGTCCACCACCACCTCTATTTTCTCTCTTGCCGCCACCAGCACCACACCAAGCCACCACCATTTTCACCATGGAAATAAAGAATATTGTTGCAGTTGTATTTCCTTCGTAGTTAATATACTCTTGACTTGCACATGTGATTCAATTTTTGATAAAACTCTAGCACTCTCATGTGCATTTTTATGGTGGTGCAGAGAGGAACCATTTGGCAAATGCAACTGATTAGATGTTAGAAATCTAGATGAACTATGAGAAGGTGATTCATGTTGTCACATATGGAATTATTGATGAGACTAAGTTATGATGGTGATGGTGGTGTGTTGGTACGTAATGGCGATGGTGTATTTTTCCGACGAGTAACAGACATGTGCTTGTGTTTTCCATTGTGGTGGTGATGTTTCAGACGGTAACATATACGTTGCTTGTATTTTCTAGTGGCGATGGTGGCCAATAGTGGTGTAGAGTGATTAAGACGATTGTTACTCGTGATTTGTGGTGGTTGTGTTGGTAGGCGGTGTGGGAGTTGTTATGGAGGAGTTTGGGGTGTTAAGGGATAAAATCTCACGTCGAATAAAAAAGAAAACATAGACCAATTTATAAGAATTTTGGTTACTCATTTTAATAAGGTTGACTTTAAAAGATAGAACAACAAATCTTAACATGGTATCAGAGCCCGTTAAACTCCAACGATCAATTCGATCCAATTAAAACTCAAAAAAATTGAGTACGCGCATTTCAAAATTGGGTTGCTCAAACAATTCACCATTTTGTGGGCATATTATAGGATAGAATCTCATGCCGAAATAAAGATGAAAACATAGACTGTTTGAAATATTTCTCTTAATATGGTTAATTTTTTAAGATGAAACCCTAGATCTTAATAGGGGGTGGTGCGGGAGGCGGTTATAGAAAGTGATTTTATACTAGTAACATAATGTGATACTCATATTTTGTGGTAATAGCGTTGACAAATGATATGTTACTCATGTTTTGTAGTGGTGGTGACAAACAATTGTGTGGAGTAGTGTTGTTAGACAAATGATATAAAATATAGCAAAAATACTTTGTTATCCTAATATGTAATTCATATGAAAATGTAAACAAATCTGAAATATTGATTTTAAAGGAAAATATGGTATATTTAATAAAAATTATAGATGGATGTAAATGTAAAATATTGTTTTTTAATGAAAAAAAAATCTAGAAGGGAGCATTTTTAATCTTTTTATACATAAGTATGATAGTTTTGAATCTTTGATGTCATTCCTTTAAGAAATTCTTATTGAAATACTTTGAAATATGAATGGGTCTAATTTCCTCTTAACAGTTTTCTATTGTACAACTTAATTGGGTCAGCTCTTTATTGAATAGTCCTAGGTTTGATTGTTGTCCGGCCCATTTATTGGAGCAACTCAACTAGGCATTCAAGGAATGTATTTTTTCTATAAATGTATTTTTTTTCTCAATGTAAATGGGGAGTTTATTAGTGAATAACAATTGTACTCCTACAATTCTAGAAATTATTACCATATGTATCTATATTCCTTCCCTATAAATATAGGGTTGTTCTCATTATATACACATAAATCTATTGACTTCTATTATCTCTTCTCTTTTTTCATAACACGTTATCAGCACGAAACTTTAATTTTTCAAAGTTTAGAGAAGCACTCAACAAAATCTCTTCCTAGATGTGTAGTAGTTTATAAATTCTAGACGTACGGTAATTTGTCAAAATCTCTTCCTAGATGTGTAGTAGTTTAGTGAATGTAGTAATATTTTTAAAGTATAATCATCTATCACATATACTAAAATTAATTTGGTGACATGTGAATTTTTTTTATATAATATGTATTATAATATTCTGCCTTTTGAATTTTCTCCCTATACAAACTCTATTCCTCATGAGTTTTCCGCTAATTGATTGTAGCAGATTTAATTCGCAATCATATAAATTATTAAATCATTAGATGTTCTAGTTTCATGTAACCAAATTTTTTATTCTACCTTAATTAATTATGCTTTAATTTTTGTTTATTAATCTGCTCTAGTTTCTATACAAATTAGTCATGATTTAATTTGTTAATTCAATCACAATTAATTAGTATGCATGATTCCTATATGTATGATTTCTTTTCTCGCAACAATTTGGTGTATAACATGATTTCTTTTTCCGCTGCAACTTTGCCCGTATAATATGATTTCTTTTCACACTTTATCAATATGAACATATCATACCAATTTTAATTCACACTGCAATTCGGTAATTCATGTCGCAATTTAACTCATTATCGTAATTAGTAATTTTCTAGTAACTTTAGAGTATATCTTTTCAAGATTTCTTTCTTAATGCATGTTTGGTGATTAATTTTTATATATAAATTCATATCATGTTTCTACGATAATTAATATTTTTAAGCTGATTAAATATTTTTTTATATTCTTTCATAAACTTTAAATTAATAATTTATCATGTCATTGTTCGTAAAATAGTACAACATTATAATTAATTCCATGATGATATTACTTGCTCCCAAAAAGCATAAATTATAATTTTCAATATTTTTGAAGAATATTGACATATTGCTCTTAAAAAAATAATAGTAAAATACAACGTGTTCCCGAAGTAGCACATGTTTTGAAGAATATATTATTTTAAATTAGTGTTTATCCCTGAATGAAAACACGTAACTTATGTCATATTGATATTGACTACTTGATTAATTATTATGTGATATTTAATCATATTTTTCGAGATTAATTGTATTTTATGGTGAAGTTACTCAAATAATAAATATAACAAAACTCGAGATAAATTATTGAGATATCTATTTAGTTAATAGTGCAAATATGCACACTATTTTTCAAGACAAAAAGTCTATTCTGAACTTAACATTAACAGAAAATAATGTTAATATGATATCAAATGCATCGAATATCCTTGAAGGCTCTGGAAGAGCTTTTATTATTATTAAATAATACAAAATCATGCATTGACGATGCACTTTATTCAAGCAAGTCCAGTAAAAAATTTACTTAATTTTAAAAATATTCGCTGCAATGAATATCACATTGAGACGATACAAGAAAATAATACTGAAAATCCTTGATGTCTGGCCAAAAGCAGATAAAAAAAAAATTTCGTGCACTTCCATCTATCACGTATTATACATTTATAAAAATAGTGGAATCAAATATTATCACGAACCAAAAGTTCGTTGATCTAAAAAAAAATTATACTTTGACACGATCGACTTTGATATCCAGGAACTATAATGATACGTCGAATAATAAACCACTCACATGGACATCTTTAAAGAACCAGCAGATTCTTTTACCTAATGATTATCCATGTGTGCTTGTTTCAATGCAAGTTAGTTATTAGACCTTCGACTACAAAAGTCAATATTAAATCTCCAACTTTCTTGAGAATGATTCATGGAGATATATATAGGCCAATACACCCACAATGTGGACCATTTCGTTATTTTATAGTATTAATTGATTCTTCTACTAGATGGTCACTTGTTTGTCTACTTTCTACTAGGAATGTAGTTTTTCCTAGACTATTTGCTC
>CAIGRL010183059.1:0-16866 GCA_903798325.1 Fraxinus xanthoxyloides | reverse complement strand
GATTTAACACTTGATTTTTGAAAAAATTATTGGAGTTTGTTATTTTTGAAATGTAATTCTTAAATATGAGATTTATGTATTGTTCCTTTATACAACAAAATATTTTACATGTAAATTCAAAATCTTTTCTGACTTTTTAACAACACATTTTTCAAAAAATACTATTTAAAACAATATTTTTTAAATTTAAGGATGTCAAATAGAGGCAATATAAGCACTCAATTTGGATGTCGTTGGACATTATAAAATATTTGATTATGTGTAGTTTTAAAAAAATCAATATTAAAAACTCAATTTTATCTAAATAATAGTTGTCGAATAGGGCTTAATATTAATCTTTAGAACGAAGAGCGTCCGGGACCTCTGGTCTCTATGATACCTCTATCTTCGACCAACTTGTAGCAAAAATATCATAATCGACACTGAACTTTAATTTGATGCATGTTGGTAATTGAAGTTCGACATTACAAATCCATTAGTTTTTTTACTATCCAACATGGCTAACTGTTCTCTGAAATGGCAATACAATGGACATGAAAATGTCAACTTTACAACCTCGGTTATTTATTAAGAATTGGGATAGAAATAGGCCTACCAAAGCCGGTACACGAGCTCACCACAAGCTCAATTCGACTCGTTGGACAACCTGGGCTCAGCTCACTAGTCAACGAGTCGAGCTTGGGCTGTCTAGTTGACCAAGAGGCCATACCCTGCTCGCCCCATGGTCTCTGCTGGTGTAGTACATGAAACTATCAAGGCTCTCAAGGCATCTACTGGACTTAAATCTGTTTTTGCGAAGATTGAAAGTAACACAGATTCACTTTAGTTCCAATGAGACAATTGAAGTGCGATTCATACAAAGAATTAAGCCTACAGTGCTTGGACAAATCACATCAATGTTCGTTATCACTAAGTACAGGAAACCATTAAAGGAAAGATATAAAGACTAGGGTAAAATTTCATTACTCGAACGATCAATAATGACTAGCCAAAACACTGCAAGAATGCAACAGAGTTATTCTGCTACACACTGTAAAAGTAACACATGACCAATGATAACATTTATCGGAACCACATAGAAACTAGGCCATTAAACATAAATAAGGAAATTTGAAACTTAACAAAGAGCACAAACGAATGAAACACAGATTAACATTGATTACGAACTAGGTTTACAATCATTGTTTCCAGTTATGAAACAACTGTAAGTAGATTTCTGATCAACTTAGTCTGTACAAGACTAACAGTTCCGAGAAAATGTAACAAGAGTTGTATGTACCTAATTCCGGTTCTCATTTTCTTTGAGTTGAAGTCACTGTCACCTGGCCTTTCCAGCGCACGACGGCATTCTGTTCAGACAATCTTAAAAAGTTCACTACAAATTAGATTTTGTCCCCTGGCTTAGTGAACAGAACTCGGTTTCACCCTCGGTACCTGGTGATGCGAGTTGATTCACGAATAACTCTAAGGCTTCCTTCATCCACCAGTACTGGCAAACTTTCCTAGCTTCTCGAATGCTCACCTGTTGGAACTAAGTTTATATGCAAGTTTTAGATATATATAACGAAAAATTTGTGGATTTGTTACCCATATTCTTTGACGGACGTCCTTCTCTGGCCAAAAATCTAGTTCTTCTTTGACAAGTAATGAGAACATGTATCCCTCATAACACGTGTCATTGCTTTTACCCTTGAAATTCCACATACCCAATTCACACTGTGAAAAAATTCAGAGCTCAGTTACATAAACATATGTTCCACCTCAAATATGTCAACATGAGCAATTGCAGAAAACCGTATGTTTCGGAGTGGAAGAAACTAAAACTTGAAATGGGATTTTTGAACTTTTTAATGTATAAGCTTCGCAGGAAATGAAAACTCATTATGAGAAGAACTAACATCGATTTCACCTGCTACCCCAGCTTCCTCCAACGTTTCACGCAATACTGCTTCTTTAATGGATTCATCTTTCTCCCAACCTCCCTGTAATCACAAGATTCCTCAGATATCTGCCCTTGCAACATAATTCATAATACAGTTAAGTATTTGAAATCAATTTTAATAACTCAATTACAAATCGTCAATACCTTCGGGAACAACATCCCTTTCCCTTTTCTTTGTGAAGTAATAACAAGAACTTCAATTGCCTCCTCATCCACTATAGATGTCCCATGTGTACCTTTATATCTGTATGGAATACATCTGCAGAATCATAACTAGAAACCATCAAAAACATTTCAAAAGTGAGTGATTCATACTAATTTCTAAGGATCTATTTTGAAATCTATGTGTTAGTAGTGTTATTGCTCTTAAAAGGGGCATGGCAATGTGTTGAAAGAGCGGTTTATCCGTCTTTTTAAACGATAATCTACCATATAATAAGCCAACCCTTTCCAATCCAACAAAAAACTCGAAATTCAACCAACACCTTGCTCAAAGCCTTCATTTCAACTACTTATAGCATATTTATAGGACAAATTACAGGATATCATCTTCATATGTGTTGCATATTTACTTCAAATTGAAACATTATAAATCAATCGTGCATAACAATGAAGTCAACTCTTAATCATAAACTAGAGCTTTTCATCTAACATAGATCAAACCAGGAAACACATACATATGGAAGTAAACAAGATGAAATAATCTAATGCTCTGTAAGTGTTTGTGTTTGTGTTTCTAAGAGAGAATGAAAGAGAGACCCCACTACTTGGCGATGGCCATGGAAATTGTAACGCTGCATATGCCTTCCCGTACGAGAAACTAGATTAACCATCTTAACTAGCTTGTGCTTCTACAGAATCAGAAAAAACTCAGATAAATAGAAAGGAAATGTAAAGGAAAGTGCCAATGAAATGCACTGGATGATTGAGCATACAAATGAAAAGACTGTCTCTGTATTTATGTTTCACAGCAAGAACCGTTGGAGTAATTAAGATATTCTGTAATTGTTATATCACGCGCTTTCCGCACGATCCAAAAGAAAAGGATCAAATGCATTGCCAATCATTTAACTTTGCATACGGATACTCGTCTTCAATTTGGTGCAATCGAGTCACTTAACTTCTATTTTCTTGCAAATCTGGGAAACTATGAATCTCGTGTACCCCCTTGTCTTGGGCCTTCGCATGAAAACTATAATCAAAATCCCTTTATCTGGCATTATATTTGATCATTTAGTTCAATGTCATTAGTTTAGCTAGCATAGCAGGACGTTAAAAATAATTAATAGCTATTGTGTATAATCATATTTTTAGTTCATATGTTTTTCAAAGATTTTTATTTTTAAGAATGGTGATGTGTATTGTTGCGTGACGTGGATAATTACATTTGTTATACATTAGTTTCAACTTATTATCAGATTTTCTAACAAATCGAATATAGGTGACTTCATCAATTGATTGTACCCAACTGAAATGAGCTCTTGTTTGATAAAGATTTCTTTTTTCTAAGAAGTGAGATTTTGAAAAGTATTTCTTCATTTAAATTGTTGTTAAAAGTGGAGAAAATTACGAAGAAACTTAAAAATAATTTATTTTGGGAAATGTGTAATTGAAGATGAGAGTGCGAGAAAAATGATTCTCAAATAATCAAAATCAAATTAGATCTGAGTAACTTGATTTACAAGAAAGTCTAAGTTGATTGATCTGATGTATATTGTAGTGTGATGTGTGCGTCTCAAGACATTTGTTCATTTAATTTTAACATCCACGTCGGTATATGACGTTAGTTAACATTAATTGTGTAATGAACAAAATCACAAGATTTATAAGCAAGTCGAAGTTGGGGTACACTAAATTGAAAACGAGTGACTAAAATGAAACTCTACTAAAAGTTGAATGACCCCACATTGTATTTAAACCAAAAGGAAATATGTAAAAGGAAGCAACCGAGAAAGAGTACGTGTCTATTACGCGTCAAATTTGGATAGAAGTTTGCGGCTTTTCTTTCTTCTAACAAATAGCGGTAATAATCATCTTCCCACCGCCTTTCTCCGTCGTAGCCGGTATCGGACCACCGCCGCGCAGCAATCAAAGCACCGCCATAATGCCGTGAAAACGCTATCAACTGGTATATATACACCTCTGGAAGTATATTTTAAATATTCTATTCATTTTTTGGATAATTATAAATAATAAAACCCTAATTGCAGGAATATATGTAGAGCCGCAGAGAAGATTTCAGTGGTCAAATTCCATAGCTTAGACCAGCAATCGGTTCACCTAAAGTGTTTTTAGCCTAATAATCCATGTTTGGATAAGCTTTAAAAGTTTACTTATAAGTGAAATATTAAGTTTTAAAAGAAATAAATTAGTCATTAAAGAACCATAAAAAATGCCCAGTTTTGAAGCATGCAACTACGCATGAATTCATGCAATGGATACAATCAATCTGCCTAAGAATTGGTTCGATTATCTATGTATGGAACAACGTACAAATCCCGCCCGCAATTCAAGAAAGGTTTGAGCCTTCTCTTTGGATTTAGTGATGAATCCATAAATTCGAGTGAGCACGGAGGGATTCTAGTAAGCACGAAAGAGCGTCCAATATAAGGAATTTTTTTTATGACAAAGCCAGTATGGGCGATCTCAGGGGCTCGTCGAGTGCTAGCTCCGCCCCAATTTGGATCATTGCATGTTTCCTTTTTCTTTTTCCCTTCTCTTTTGAGAAAAAGTAGTTGTACGAAAAAAAAGTTAGAGATGTATCCACACGCAATTTCTAGGAAAGTGCGACGATAAGCTTTCAACCACCAAAAATTGAGAGAGTGAGGAAAATGTGCGTTGTTAAATAAACGTCAATATCAATCAAAGTTATGATCGACAATAAAGTAATTAGACAAAGCCCTCAATATCAATCAAAGTCATGATCGACATTAAAGTAATTAGACAAAGCCCTTGTACAATACTCTGTATAATCGCTTTTCTTTTTATACGACAATCGATTACACTTATTGAGCTACCTCTTTTACATATTTTGATAGACTCTTGTAGTCATGCTCATAAATTGAATTGAAATTACTATAAAGATTTCAATATCGGTAGGCTCACGAAACACGCCATGATAATTTCTTGACCTAATTATCTTTACATGATTTGTAGCCCTTGTGGAATCATTATGGCCATGTGTAAATAGTTAGTTTTGGTAATGCATGCAATCTTGAAAAATATATATTGTGGCTTATTCATGGTCGGTGTTGAATTAATTGATTAATATCACCTTTTAAATTATATAAGCAATTATAGTTTGATTATCATATTTTTCATTATTAAAAAAATAAATAATTGTCGCCATTGTTGCAGCGCATGCAATTTCTTTGTCCCTTTCACGGAATTTGCTTCGTAAGGGGCAATGTGTGTATTAAAAAATTAAAAAACAAATCATATTTTAAAAATAAAAATATATAATGCAATTATTTGTCTTGCTATGAGATTTGCTTCGAAAGTGGGCATGGGTTAGTTAAAATCAATATTATAAAGAAAAGAGTGTAGTTATGTAGATGTAGGCTCGAAATAAATTGACTTCGAAAAAATGAATATTTGAACGATGAAGTTATATTATTGAGCGCTTCTCAATATACTCTTGTTCTCAATCAAATTTTCGGCATAGATTATTTTAGATGGGAGCTGTCAAAATTTCGTTAAACAGTCGTTTGCTTCAAAATCGGGGAGGGGGTGGGTCAGGGGTGGTGGATACAGCAACAATGAACAGTTGACAAAGAAGACGATAATACTATATTTTCCTTTTTTTTTTTCAATTTATCTTAAAGAAATACAATACACAAACGAAAATAACCCTATATAAAGTGGCCGTACAGTGCATTGCACGTGATTATTTAAAGGAGCATATAGTTTCTACGCAAAAGGATCTACTCGCAACTATATCGAAATCTTAGTTATCCGAAAAATAAGAAAATTTTATGAAACATTCAAGTGCTCGTAAATGTATTATTTTATACTAAAAAAAATCAAAATATTAATATATCTGGATTATTACAAGAGCTGGAAATGAGCACATAACAAATTTTAATTTTAAATTATTTGTTCACATTTGAAGAAACGAGTAGGAGGGGAATAGTTTGTCCCCAAGTGCTACAAAGAGACAATGCAATATGGTAGGCCGGCAGGTCCAAAGAATTTTCCAATGGGGTCCTTATGTCATACATATATATATTAGAATTATACTGTTCAAGAAGCAAGGTTCCATATTATGTCTTTAGCCAATTCTTTTTATTAAGCTAGAATAATTCTTTGATGTGACAATTATAAAGTCAAGACTAGCAATCTTATTCTATGCATGTACTTGATGCGCATTAAAATTTTCATTTTTATTCTTCTACTTATTTTCAACCACACATTTTTCAATAAAATAATATTTTTCATCACATCGATAACTTTTCCTTCTTTTTCAGCTACGCATTCTCCATCAATCTACTATTCCAAAATACATTCTTTCAAAATAACGTGGCTCAAAAGGCAATTTTCTTCATTTATATAATTGACACTGAAATTTGGCCTTTTTTAAAATTAAGTTTGCAGAAGAATATGCAACACATTAAACATTAAATTCTTATTTGGTGTAACTTAAAAAGTTGATAAAAGTATAATTTAAATTTAACAATTAATTTTAATCACATATTTTATAGGATCCACAACTTTTCGACTAAACATTTCATTAATTTTTATCAAAATCTATTAAATATTTTATTTTTACCTAAACCAAAGAGGGACTACACCTTAACAACTCAAGATTTTGGAGCGATCGAATATACTTTAATGGTGGAATATATTGATAAAGCGAATTGATAAGATTCGACTAATTGGTATTGCATATGTTTAAAGGCCCACCACTAATATATGTAGTTGTAAAATATATCTTAAAGAGTAGAATTTGTCATGTTATAGTAGCGTCTTTTTAGGTTGGTTTAGATAAAGACTTGTGTATGTTTATCTTTTCGTCTATCAATTGTTCTTGTACGTATTAGGCATCAAGTCAGCCCTAATGCACGACTTGAGCTTAGTACTTGTATTATAGGGCAGCACCTCTAAACTTCATATCAAGGATGTGTTCGGTAAATATTAAAATCAGATTAAAATTGAAAAATTAGTCGTTATTGTTGACTTTTATTAGACGAGTAAGACCCAATAAAGACTATATTTTCAATTTTAATTAGATTTTGAACTATACCGAACACGCCCAAAATTTGAAAAGTTTTTGGCCATTTCTTAATTATTTTTCACTTTCATAGAGAACAATATGAACGTAGAAAATATGTTTTTAGCTAGAAAAATGATACGTTTGGTTCAATTAGTGAAATTTGGGTCATTGATTGCTAATAAACTATTACAATGAGATGATAACACCAAATAGCTTATGGTCGTGGAGACAATCTTTTCTATGTTGGAGATAATAAGGAGTTCATGTTTAACGATTTAGGTCCGGTTGAGAATTGAAGATTTTCTCTATTTGCTCACCGAAGAAATATAGCTGGTAGACAAAATATAAAAAGATAAGAAATTTACAAATTGCTAAAACTTTCCGCTATATGAAACTTTGTAGAGTCATATAAAATTTCACTCAACAAACTCGGATAAGAAAAATAATTCAATAAATTTTACTTCACCCACCAATTTTTACTCTTTTAACTTACAAAGAGAACAAGAACCACTAAGCTTATAAATTTTCCATTTAAACCCTCAAATCATATGTAGGTAAATAAAAGAAAATATGTGAGTTTATAAGAATTACAAGTTCAATTGCAAACGTAACCTAGGAGCATCTATCTTGCCACATATTGTCTACCAAGCCCGTCTGATTCTCATTTTTGGGGTAAAATATATTATGAAATAGTAATTATTTAGAGAGTGTGGTTAAAAATTAAATAAAAGTTTTTGAAATACATGTATAATTATTTTATGAGAAAATTTGTGGTTGAAAATGAGTTTTAAAAAAAAATAGTTTTTGAAAAAATGGGCTTAAACAGGGACCAGATTTCTTTACTATTGTGTCCTTTTTAATAGTATCCGTTGACGCATAAAATGCAACCCAATTAGATGGTCCAAAGAATGAAGTCCAAGTAAAAGAGCCCAATTGACAAATTTAAGGAATGAGCCAAAAAGACTCGAAGTGGAGCAATATAGTGAAGGCCAAGTACAACCCGGGCCTACTAGACGCTCAAGTGCCAGCGATTCTAATGCATTAGGGCGATGAGTTTCCTCAGAGCGATGATATCTCTCTCGCCCAAGGTCGCGAGAAGCCCAAAATCAGGGCGAGCAGCCATTTATAAATAACGGTTATTCAAGTGGTTAATTGAGCAACCTTATCGTGTCTTATGATCCAGAATCTCGAGTACAAACAGTTAAATAGTGGAAGTAGTGACAGCAGTTACGGATGAAGTTACAATACAACTAAGTCATGATGAAGAACGTGGGTGGTTACAAAGCGACAAGCAGTTTCCCGATAACGACCATCAGAGAAGTATAAAAGAGAAGAGAGAAGGCATAGAAGAAAATACCCCGAATCGAAAACTCTCAAACAAAGAATATGTAACTTTAATTTTCATTTACTTTCATCTCATTTAAATTTTAAGTGTTCTGTGTGCTTGCGCCCCTTTGAGGCATTTAGTTTCTCATTAACTGTAAATTTTCATCAATAAAACACTCTTTTTTGAGACTTTGTCTCAAAAGGTTTGTTCTTTACACAATTGTCTGATCCATCTTTAATTGTTAGCGATGCCCGATTTTCCGCGCGAAACAATATCATTCTAATCCACTTGTGCTTAGTACTAATTTATGTTTTTATTAAGTGTTCTTAAATGTTTGAACATCTTAATTGAAATCATATGAATCATATTCAAGATATCCAATCATTTAAGGACATTTAATGAATACATAGACGGATTCCATGTTTGATAGTTCTTTGTTTGTATTCAACCAAAATGGGGTTCAATTCTACATTCTAGTTTATGTAGATTATTTGATTTTAACTGGTAATAACACTGGTTTTCTTGTTTTACACGATATTGCTTTGATATTGAATATTACATATTTACCTGCTGCAATTGATCTATATTGTTGATTAATCTCTTAAATTTTGTGCTTACGTTGTATGTCTAAATTGAGCCTTGACTTGAGAACCTAATTCTCATGGAATCCTAGTCAACTTGAGCTTACCGTGTGTGTACTATTGATATTTGTCATCTTCTTTGACACCTATTATTCCTTGCACTTGGAAGCATTCTGATTCTGTTTGTTGTATTTGTGTAATACAATATAGGTGTTCTTCATTGGTATTTTGTTGTACATATTTGTATGATTACTACTTTTTCTTTGTTTCATTGGTGAATATGAGGCATAAATTTGTTCTGTGAAGGTTAAAATTTCTTTTTTATTGTAATCTGATTTGTACTTTTTTCAAAAGAAATACTTTGTGTTATTCTTTAAAAGCATTAAACTATGACAACTATTACTTTTAAACTTGGGGTTTTTAATGGAAAATAGAATTTTTCCCATTTGGCAACAAAAATGAGAGGTGTCTTAGTTCAGCAAAACGTCTCCAAAGCTATAACACAATAATGTCCTAAAACCATGACAATTTGACCAGAAAAATGAAGCTGATGAACTTGCATACACTTCCATTATTTTGCATTTGTCTAATCAAATTTTGAGGAAAGTGGGGAAGTTAGATAAAGCCAATGCCTTGTGGGATAAGTTAGAGGGGTTGTACTTAGTTAAGTCTTTACCTAACAATTTTTTTTTTTGTTGGAATGTTTTTCAGTTTTAAGATAGACGCGTCTAAAGATTTAGATGATAATCTTTACACCGTTAACAAATTTGTTCAAGATATCACCAATACTGGTGATAAGGTTTCTAGGGAATACAAAGCTATTGTGCTTCTTAATGCTATTCCTGGAACATATAAGGATGTTAAAATTGCCATAAAATATGGTAAGGACATCCTAACCCTTGACATTATCAATAATTCCCTTAGAAGCAAAGATATAGTACTCAAAGCTGAGAGGCATGCTAGTGGTCTTGAGAATCTACTTGTTATGGGTAGGCCTCAGACAAGGTACAGAGGGAATTAGGAAAACCATAATAATTAGGTAAGTAATAATAAGAAGAAATTCAAGGGAAGAGGTAGGTCAAAGTCTAAAACAAGAAATAAAAAGTGTTATAGGTATGGTAAGACAAGCCATTTCATTAAATATTATTATAAAAAGAAAAATGAACAGAAGGAAAAAGGTACTGATGAAGGAAATGTTGTTGAACCTTAGTTCCCACTACTGTAGATGTGTATGTTGTCACTGTACATACTTCTGATCTTATTACTGCAAATGTTGCAGATAATAAAGATCTGACCCATGAGTGGATTCTAGACTCAAGCTGTACTTTCCATAAGACTTCTAAGAGGATTAATGGGGGAGAAGTTGTTATGGGTAATAACATAGCATGTAGAGTAGATGGCATTGGTAATGTAACAATTAAATTTGATATATCCTCGAAAGGGTTAGATATCTTCTTGAGTTAAACGGGAACCAGATTTCAATGGGAGACCTAGATGACTTAGGTTTACATGGTATAACTGGAAATGATTTGTTGAAAATGATGAAATGTTCCTTTGTCATTTTCAAAGGCTGTAAGAGGAATGAGATCTATGTCACTAAAGCCAAAGTTGTGTCTCAGTCTTATGCTGAGTCTTCCAATGCAGAACTTGATTCTACCTTAAAGTGGCACAAAAGAACAACTCATGTTAGTGATAAGGTTCTCCAAATCCTTTATAAAAAAAAGTGTTTTTGGAAATGACAATTTAACTAAAGTTCATTTTTGGGAAAATTTTACTTTGGGAGAGCAACGGATGCTGCATTTCAACACGGGAAAACATAAGTTCATCTCTATTTTAGAATATATCTATTCTGACCTTTGGAGTCCCTCATCTAAAGGAAATAGGTATTTCTTATCCTTTATATTGATGATTACTCTAGAAAAGTGTAGATTTACCTATTGAAACACAAGTCTGAGACTTTAGAGAAGTTCAAAACTTGGAAAATATTAATAGAAAATCAAACTGGTAAAAAAATTAAGGTCCTCAAAACTTACATTAGTTTGGAATTTTGCAATATTGTATTTGATTAGTTTGCAAAGAAGCTGGGATTAACAGGCACGTGAGTATTCTCTATATCCCTCAGTAAAATGGAGTTGCTGAGAGGATGAACATAACCTTTTTAGATAAGGTTAGATACATGATGGTTAGCTCTTGTGTTCCTAACGTTTTATGGGGAGAATCTATAATGACAATTTCATATACATCTAGTGCTCTTGATGATAAGACACCTCCTGAGGAATTGTGGTCTGGTAAATTACCAAACTATTCCCATTTAAAGATCTTTGGGTGTGTTGCCTATTCACACGAAAATATTGGAAAATTGCAACCTAGAGTGTAGCCATGAGGGATGAGATGAATTCATTGATGAAAAATAAAACCTAGGTATTAGTTCCTAAGCGTGCAGGTAAGTCCTTTGTAGATTGCAAGTGAATTTATAGTATTAAAGAAGATGCTAGTGAGAAGATGTCTCTTAGATTTATGGCTAGATTGGTGACAAAGGGTTTTACCCAAAAGCATGGGATTGATTATAATGAGATATTTTTACCTGTTGTTAAATAGACTACAATAAGAATTATATTTTCTCTTGTTGCTCATTATGATCTTAAACTTGAACAAATGGGTGTTAAAATAGCCTTCTTACATGGCGACTTAGATGAAGTGATTTATACGAAGCAACCACAGGGTCTTATTTAAAAAACTAAATCTAATTATGTATGTCTCTTGAAAAGATCTTTGTATGGCTTAAAACAATCTCCTAGACAATGGTACAAAATGTTTGACACTTTTATTACATCTATAGGTTTTGTTAGAAGTGCATTTGATCATTACTTATTCTTTAATAGAAATGATGAAAATGTTGTGACTGTTTATTTGCTTCTGTATGTGGATGACATGTTGTTGATTGGCCATGTTATTTGTGATAAAAATAAAATAAAAAGATTCTTATGTTCTGAATTTGAAATGAAATATTTAGGACATACAAAACGAATCCTTGGAATGGACATTGTTAGAAAAAAGGTCTAATAAGACAATAATGTTGAAACAAACTGCCATCACATTTATTTTTATCTTTTAATGCTTGTACAGAAGGTTTAGTACTTAAAGGTTTTGTAGACTCTGATTTTGTTGGTGATAGGGATAATAGAAAGTCTACTACTTCATATATGTTTACTTTGTGTGGAACATGTATGAGTTGAAAATCCTAACTTCAGCCTATTGTTGCACTAACTACAATTGATGTTGAATATGTTGCTACTACTGAAGCTGTAAAAGAAACTTTGTGGTTAAAAGGCCTATTATCTAAATAAATAAGCTTAAAAATCAAGTTGTTTTATATTCAGACAATTGAAGTGCTAGACATTTGTGTAAAAATTCAGTGTTTCATGAAAGAACCAAACATATTGATGTTAAAATACATTTTATAAGAGACATTGTTGCTAAAAAAGCTTTGCTTTTTGAGAAAATAACTACACAATATAACCCATCTGATATGGGGACAAAGATACTAACCACCTCTTACCAAGTTTAAATCCTATTTACAAATGTTGAACATTGATGCTGGTTAAGTTTAAACTAGTGCAGGTGCTGAAAGTTGATGCAATATTTAGGAGATGCATGGAAGCTATGGTTGCTTTGTTGGATAGCTAGAATAGGCTATAAGCTGCCTGCATTACCATGGCATCAAGATGGAGATATGTTGGATTGTGATGCCAGATCCAATCCATATATATTAGGCGATGATGAAAATTGCCTAACTTCCTATTGCCCAATAACTTCTTATGAAAAAGCCCAGTGAAACCCAGCCCAATATCAAAACCCATGTTCTAAACTTGCATTTCAGTTGTACGACTTTAAGTCTCCTTGGTGTGAGAAGTTGCAAGTCACTCTGAGCCGTTGATCTCCCTTTTGATCTACGGTGGAACTAAATAGTGTGTGTATATATATGCTTTGAATGTATCTCAACCCTAATTTCTCATTCGATTCTTTTTATCTTTTGTATGAGGTTTTTCTTCGAGATGGTTTTGCATTAATCTCCATTTTTCATCTTCCTTCTTTAGTTGGATGATTCTTAGAATTTCTTGGTGAAAATAGAAGTTTGAATGTTCTTCTTTCTGTGGGAGTGTGAATCGATGGTCGTGGAGTTGAGGTCTTCTAATTCATAGAAGAGATTGCAACTCACGTGGTCTCTGTGAGGATTATTGGTTGAATATGTAGCATCTCCGTTGATTCAAACGGGTACAATATTCTAAGCCTAAGGTTGATTGAAGTTTTGATGTCAAGTGGCTGGTTTTTTGAGTGTAATATTTTTGATGTATTAGTCGATCTCTTAAGATCTTGAATGGTTTTGTATAATAATCTTGATGATCGAAAATCCACTACAGTGTATATTATTTTTCTCAACACTAACCCCATTAGTTGGCGTACTCAAATAAAAGGTTGTGGCTTATTTGTCTATCGATATTGAATATCAGGCTTGGTTACTACTATCTCCGATTTATTGCGTGGATTCAATCTCTCCTTGATGAACTTGGTGTCAAGCTTAGTGCTCCACTATTACTCTTTTGTAACACTATAGGTGCTAAACAGTTAAGTCTTAATCATGTGATGCATCCCAGAATGAAAAACATTGCGATCACTTTTTCCATGATTATGTCCATCGTGATCGCTTGCGGGTTGCACATATTCACACTGGCGATTAGCTAGCAAATTTGATGATGAAACCTTTAGCACGATCTTGGATTCATTTTCTGTGTAACAAAATCATTGTTACTGATGACACATTAATTTTGAGGTTTCGAATAAGGGAATTAGCATGATTCACACTTACTATGATCTGTCGATTATGCTATCTGTCAATTAGGCTATGTAAAAAAAAGCTGTCAATATGTATAGGAACTATCAATGATTTGTATATTCATTTTATAACTACTAGTCAACGTTGCATGTATTATGAAACACTTTATATGGGCTGTAAAAGTAATATCTACATATGTGTGAATGTTAATTAATTTAGAATTAATACCAGAGAATATATACGTTATAATAAAAGTTAAATTATTTATTTAGTTTTTAATTAACTAAAATTGGATGTTAATTAGTATACATGGACATAAATAATAAAATACATTCTTGAATGTGAAATTCTAATTAAATTATAATTGGAATTAATAACACTTAAATGCATAATGAAGATGAACATTAATTAAATGAATGAATTGTTAATTAATTGAGAATTAATAATAAGAAATTTATACATTAATGAAAGTATACATGTGAATATCTCAAATGTACATATATATTAATGGTAACTAAATGTTTAAGTAAATTAAATACTACATATTAAAAAATGAAAAGTAGTGTATTATTGACATAATTGAATTATAGTAAAATTAAAATCGTCTAAAAAATGATTTTAACTTGATATGATATTTAATTTTAATTAAGTAAAATTGCATATTAATTAGCATACATGGACTAGAATAATGAAATGCGTTCTTGAATGTAAAATTTTAATTAATTTATTACTAGAATTAATAACACTGAAAGGCATAAATAAAGATAAATATTAATTAAATGAATGTAAATGTAAGTTAATTGAGAATTAATAATGGAGAATTTATACATAATGAAAGAACACATGTGAAATGAATTTGTCAAATGTACATTTATATTGATGGTAACTAAATAATTAAATAAATTAAATATATATTGAAAAATGAAAAGTAATGTATTATTGAAATAATTGAATTATAATAGAGCTATAATTATCTAAAAAATGAAATTGAATGCTAATTAACATATATGGACGTGAATAATGAAATGAATTATTGAATGTGAAATTCTAATTAACTTATAATTAGAATTAATAACACCAAAATGCATAGATAAAGACAAATATTAATTAAATAAATCTGAATGGTAATTAATTGAGAATTGATAATAGGAAAATAATATATTAATGAAAGCAAATGACGGGTGAAATGCATTTGTCAACATATTGAAAAACGAAAAGTAAGATATTATTGAAATAATTGAATTATAGTAAGGTTAACATTGGCCAAAAATATTCTCACTTGACGTTATATAATTTAATATATTATAGATAATCATGTACAATATATATTGCTAAAGAATGATACAGCTAGAATAATTATTGACGTGACAATTATAAAGTCAAGAGTATAATACCGAAGCAAAAGAGGCCTCCAGTAAATGGACCAAGAATCAATCTAATTCTATATATTCAATGGCCAATTTTCTTCATTTACATAATTGACATTGGAATTTGGTCTTTTTCTAAAAGTAAGTTCACAAAAGAATATACAATACAATAAAAACTAAACTCTTGACTGGTGTAACTCAAAAATTTAATAAAAATATAATTTAAAGCTTACAATCATGAGATTCACAACTTTTATCAACTTTTAATTACATGACATTTCAATAACTTTTACCAAAAGTTACCAAAATCTTGATCTTTAACTACCCCAAACAAGAGCTAAAGCATAATCACTCAAGATCGAGGATTGATGTTATATACTTTAATGCTTATTCTAGCTCATGAATTTATTGAGAAAGCGAATTGATAAGGTTTTTATCGACTAATTTGTGTTGAATATGTTTAGAGGCCCACCACTTATATATTACTGGAGTAAAACATATCTTAAGAGTAGAATTTGTCATGTAATAGTGGAGTCCTTTCTAGGTTAGTTGAGGTAAAGACTTGTGTATGTTTATCTTTGTTGTCCATGAAGTGTTTTTGTACGTACTAGGCATCAAGTCAACCCTAATGCATAACTTCAGAGCTTAGTACTTGTATGCTAGTGTAGTACCTCTAAATTTCGGACCAAACTACATGTACCTAATAATTTACCTAACAGATTATCGAATCGACAAGTGATGACCCTCTATTGGGGGCGCATGTGGGCCCAGTCCCCCTAGAGGCCGCCACTTGTCGATTCGGTAAAACATCAGAGTTATTAGGTACAAATAGAATTATTCTTAAATTATTCTTATTAGTAGAAAAATGATGTGTTTTGGTTCAATTAGTGAAATTTGGGTCGTTGATTGCTAATAAACTATTACAAAGAGATGACAAAACCAAATAGCTCATGGTCATGGAGACAATTTTTTTCTATGTTCGAGATGACAAGGAGTTTGTGTCTTAATTTAGGTTCGGTTGAAAATTGCAAATTTTCTTCTATTTGCTCACTGGAGAAAAATATTAGGTAGCAAAATACAAAATGATGAGAAACTTATGAATTGTTGAAACTTTCCACGGAGGAAATGTAAGAGAAAAGTGTTAAGGTCCGTTTGATTATAAGGTGAAAAATGGGTGGAAATAAAATGTTTTACAGGGAAAAGATTTTCCTAGAAATTATTTTATTGAGAATTGTAATTATTTGTGTTTGATTGGTATAATTATTCATAAAAAATGTTGAAAGTTTGGTGTCCATTTGACTTCTTTTTTTATGAAAATTGTCCATTAAAGTGAGAATGTTTTCTACCATTGAGTCTAGAATTTGTTCCAATTCCCAAAAAAATAAAAAAAAATAAAAAAATTGAAAAAAAGTAACCATACCGAATATCATTCGTTTGACTTTGTTATACATGAAAATTGTCAATAAAAGTGAAAATCTTTTTTTACCATTGTATTTAGAATTTCTTCTAATTGCCAAAAAAGAAAAAAAAATATGGAAAATATTTTCCCACCAAAATATCAAGAATTTATTTTCCCTATGATGGAAAATTTGGAAAGTTGGAA
>CAIGRL010183029.1:0-16299 GCA_903798325.1 Fraxinus xanthoxyloides | reverse complement strand
AACTAGCTTCCCTATCTGATTTTGTGTATCAGATACATTCCCCCACATTTCCAAAATATCAACAATACCCCCTATATCTAATTTTGACTATCAAAGATACCCCCTCACATTTCTTATAATATCACACACATTTCTTATCTCTATATCTACTTTTGAGTATTATATTAATTCTTAAAAGAAAAAAAGAAAAATGGACTTGTCCCCCGTTATTTACAATCCAGGGCTGACATGGAATTTTGTCATTCCTATTGATAAGAGTGACATATTCAAGAAATATATGTATTGTTAAGCTTAATGAAATGGATAGTAAAGTTTGACAATCATTGTAATTGGTAATCTTGATAATAGGTTTAGACATTTTTATGAAAAATGCCAAATTAATGCATGGGTGGTATGTAATTTTATAGACCATTCTCAATTTTAGAAATTGATCCACAAATAACAATAAATACCTAAATTACTTGTCTTGAATTGAAATAAACAAAAATAGGGTTCTTCAATCATCTAATACAATAGAAAAACTTATCTAATCTTCATAATATTGAATTACACAAGTAAATATGGAATAACATCACCTGTATCAATAAATGATGGACGAAAGTGGATAAATCCACTTTCTTGAATGAGATCTTGAAAATGGGGAGAAATATTCAAAAATCTTGTGAAAATCGGCATTTGATTGATGAATTAGCCTTGTTCTTCGCCTTCAAAATATGTTGAATCTATAAATTTTTAGGTCTAGAGAGGTCGTCTACGTTCTGGTTGAGTTTTGGTATTTAAAGGGTGTCAAAAATATTGTATTGCATTGTTATCAAAACAAAAATAAGAAAAATCGAAGTTTTTCCCCTTTTTACACTTAGGCACACGCCCGAACCCTTTAGTCAGCCTCAGGAGGAGGCACGCGCCTGTTTAACAGGCTTTGGTGTGCGCCTAGGATTGTCTTGAATAATTTTCAATATTTTTGTTATAACTTTCTCTCTCGATATCTGATTAAGGTAATTTAAAATACGTTGAAAAGCTAACTCAAAGAACTATAATTCTTTTAGAAATATAATTTCTCCAATTCAAACGTTTTCTATACAAAAAATGGGTTTCATCCCTTTGACTATAATTTTTTCGACTGAAAATTGATGTTTGATATTATTTTGACTATATTTTATCACTTTTACTTCTTTCTTTATCTAATTGGCCCCTATCACTTTTGAATCTTCATCGTGAAGTTTAACCCAACTTTTAAGTATTTGCACTTTTTCGTTCTTTCTTTCAATTCTTCGTCTAAACATGAATTTTTCCTAATAAAAGCAACAAATAACAAATTTAGCACTAATCCGTCCAAACAATAACAAAATATTATCGTTTAGGATTGTACAAGAATATTTAAGAAAATGAAATATTTTTATAAAAAGTTTGGTGTATGTGCTTCTCGTGATACAAACAGTTATCCACTACCAAATAAAGGGTCACATTGTAAACTAAAAACTCAAATTATTAAAATAGACTCCACTAGTGTTGAAAATAATAGAAAATAAATTAGGGAAAAAATAATACACCGGCGGTGGAGGGCGGTGGAATGGAATGGGTGGTGGATTTTGAAAATGACAAGCTGCCGGCATAGATGCATTTTGTGGATTATCAATGATAAGCTAAACCAAAGGGGGCTACTTATGAATGTTGGGTCATTGTATATTATAAGTAAATTTTTAGAAGGTGAATGTTATGAAAATGGATTGAATCAATTTATATGAAAAAAAATTAAAAAAAATNAAAATAAATTAGGGAAAAAATAATACACCGGCGGTGGAGGGCGGTGGAATGGAATGGGTGGTGGATTTTGAAAATGACAAGCTGCCGGCATAGATGCATTTTGTGGATTATCAATGATAAGCTAAACCAAAGGGGGCTACTTATGAATGTTGGGTCATTGTATATTATAAGTAAATTTTTAGAAGGTGAATGTTATGAAAATGGATTGAATCAATTTATATGAAAAAAAATTAAAAAAAATTCGAAACTAAAATTGTAAGTGCTAAACATAGGATGGTGTTGTAGCATATTCATCGAATATTTTGTAACTTTTTGGATGGATTAGTGCCAATTATATAGAATATTTGATTAAAAATAAGTTCGAGAAAAAAGAATTTTGAACTAATGGTAGACAAATGTGGGCTAACTTGTTACATTGTCAGACAATTTTGCCACCTTCCGTGACAACATTTTGTCGTTGGGTAGTTTAAAAAAGTCAACACCGCCATCCAACTACTTCTTGCTGCACGACATCGTCATCCAAGAAGTTAAAATCATCTGACAAAGTAGATTAATTCAATTAACTTGAATAAAGCAAGCATAAACTAAGTGCCAGCTCAGCTAATTAAATCCACATTGCAT
This sequence comes from Fraxinus xanthoxyloides, assembly GCA_903798325.1. Taxonomy (NCBI): domain Eukaryota; kingdom Viridiplantae; phylum Streptophyta; class Magnoliopsida; order Lamiales; family Oleaceae; genus Fraxinus; species Fraxinus xanthoxyloides. The sequence goes on along the minus strand of CAIGRL010183029.1, from coordinate 13,914 downwards.
GGTGGGCCCAAATGGCCCATAGTCCAGGTGTTGCCGAAGGCTAGTGTAGTGCGACACAGAGGATCCGATGTGACGTTTTAACCATTTTTCTAGCACAATCAAGGTAACGGTCAACTGTACTACACAAAAGAAAGCAAGTTGTCGTGAATTAGGTTTGAGAATGCAACTAAATTGACTTTTACTTTGGAAGGGTCCCTACCTATTCAATAATTCAAAATTTTGCCCCTCTTTCCACATTTAAACATGTGATTTAAATAGGGACTAACACTTTTAATCAAAATCGAAATCAGAGATTCTGATCTAATTTCAAAAAAAAAAAAAATAAAAAAAAAAAAAAAGGGTTAGGAATCGATAGTTTTGATGACTATGTTGTTTTTAGATTAATGATTTTATATTGTTTTTAGGATTTATAGAATTTAGATTTCTATTTCTTGATTTATTATTTGACTACGTAATTTGGTGTTCATACTATGCTAAATATTAGATGCTATTTGGTAGGATATTTGCCTACATTTTACTTTTTCTATTTCTGTTAAATATTAGGAAAATAATTTGTATCGTAAGCTAAAAAATTTATGAAAGACATTATGGGTAGATCCGAACTCGAATCAAAACTGATGATTTGAGTTTAGTTTCAATTATTACATGGGCCCGAATGAAATACCAATCGATCTACCCAACGTTCAAACCTAATATCAAAACCTATTTTTCTCTTTGTGAAGTCAATGAGTCATAAAATTGACGATTCAAGTTTAGTTTCAATTAGTGTTTATCTGATAACTTTATTTCAATTTTGATTAATCGATTAAGTATTCTTTAATATAATTTCAATTAAGTAATTATATTTTTATTTAATTTCAATCCAATAATCACACTTTAATTTAACATCAACTAAGATAATTTCATTGTTAAAAATAAAATAAAAATGCGAGTCAATAAAACGTAGTCCACAATTCTTGAGAAGGCCAAAATTGCACATCACCTGCTCCATTCTGAATAATATTAGGGCTAATTGCAGAAGATAAGTATTAATTAACACCCACATGACCATATATAACGGCAGTTGGCTTGAATAATATGTTACTAATTGCATTAAAAAAATAATATTTTGAAGGTGGAAAGGTTTCAGTTGAAGTCACATTTTAGTTCTTTGGGATTCGTTTCGCTTGGATTTCATTTCTCCTTTTAGCAGAATCGAATCCCATGACACAAAATTAACTGAAAAAGGAAAACCTCTCATTCCAATTCTGTTCTTCAGATTTTGGTTTGACTCTTTGAATATTCAAGGTAACCTGTATATATATATATATATGTATATTTTTTTATTATTTTTGGAAAAAAAAGTTAATTTTGGAAGGAAACAATAGGAAGATGAATGTTGGTTTTTTTCTTTTAGGTTGTGTGTAATTCTTGTCAGCTGTCTGTTTAATTTAGTTTGGGGTCCGTATCAATCTCTTGTATGGTCTTTTGTAGCTTGACATGGAGTAAACTTACAGAAACAAGAGTTTTATCTTAATTATCACATTGTTTTCTTCACTTAAATTTTGCAGGAAAGGGAGAAAGGAAACCTGTCAAGCAGACGTTAACTTTGCAAGATCATTAGACTGTTGTTGCTTGATTTCATTTCATTTCTTTTCATTGCCCTTTTGTTCTTTTTGTTGATTTTCGGTCTTTCGTTTTTCTTTTTGAAACTTGGGACACTTTTTTCTTAAAATATATAACAGTTGTTGACGCTCGAAATTTTATGCCTAATCTGTCTCCTACATCGGGAGAGGAATCTAGTCGTTTTCGTTTTCATCTGGATGGCTGCAAAATAGACATTATTTAGTTTGCACGACAGCCGAAGAGAGGTGGAGCTGTCGATTCTTCAATGGTCATGCTAAAATGTTGTTAGTAATGAATATGAAGAGGATTTTTAAATATACCGTCTTGTCTTTTGGCAGTTGGTTACCAATGGAGGGAATGGCCTTTGGGGGTGTATAGATGGAAGAGGAGAACCATTTCCTTAATTGAAATTCAAAGGAATTTATAAAATGCAGGTTCAGCCTTCCTTAAAAAAACTTGTTCCTTCGAGACATGCTTTCATGAAAACTTGTTCCTTTTTGTTAGTCGAGCTTTGACCTGTCCATTGACAAACTATTTCCCTTCCTTGAGTTCAAGCTGAGTGTCTGTTTGAGTGGATCAGATTTGCTGGATGAAGGATGTTGCTGTTAAGCTGCTTTTGATTTGGTCTAGTCTGGACCCGTTGGTCTTCTCTTGTCATTTGCTCACCTAGTCCCACGTTGCTCCTATGCTGAGCCGAGGCCTTCAACATGATTTGCCGTTTTTACCCTATAAGTCCTTCACCTTGCCATGTCGGGATCCATTTTTGCATGTCGTGCTCAAGTTTAATATGAAGTTGCAGTAACATTTATTTATAATTAGCTAATATGTCTCTAGATAATATTAGACGCTTTTATTCTTTCAAATGTACGTTGAAATCAACTAATAGAGATCTTTTGGCCAACTAAAGCTCTTTTTTCTTTTACTGTACACATACATTGAGAACAGACAATTGTTCAAACACTAATTGTTCTCAGTTATCTTCAAATGTGATATTAATGCCTTCTGATTATGACATTATAATTGGGATTTTCATAGCTTCTTTTATTATCCATGTTCTGGCATGCTAGCAGTCATTTTCATCCTCTCTATTTCTCCATTCCTTTTTGTTGTAAACAATTTGGATCAATTTTTTTGCGAATCATCATAAAATTTTATTTGACCTACAGGTAAGTGAACAATCCATCTCCTGGAGCACGTGGCTTTTGTTAACTCTTGTGTTTTGCTATTGAGCTTTTATGCCCCATAGACATAACTGGTGATGTTTATGTCTACTTCCAAAGGATTGAAGACAGGAAATCTAGATTTTTCTACATCATGAGGACATTCAGGTGATTTCCATTTGTTCTTGGAACTGAAAACTTTTTGACATTATGCATGTCTGGCCCTGTGTTCGTCGTTGATGGTGTTGAAAGGGTACCATCATTATCAGATAGAACAAGATCTCTTGATACCACATTATCTAATGACATAGGGTACTGCACTGAGTTAAATGGGGAGATTAGAAGTCCTTCTTCTGAAACTACTGGCTTCAGATTGGGGGAGATCTTATTACCCAATGGGGAATCTTATTCTGGATCCCTTCTGGGCAATATACCTGAGGGTTCAGGGAGCTATGTATGGTCAAGTGGTTGCAAGTATGAGGGCGAGTGGAGACACGGGATGAGGAATGGGTATGGAAAACTTCTATGGCCATCTGGTGCTCTTTATGAAGGTGAATTTTCAAGTGATTATATGCATGGCACTGGAACATATACTAGACCTGACAATATGAACTATAAGGGTCGGTGGAGGTTAAATGTCAAACATGGTTTGGGATATCAAATATTTCCTAATGCAGATGTATTTGAAGGTTCGTGGATTCAGGGAACCCCGGAAGGACCTGGTAAGTATACATGGGCTAATGGAAATTTGTATTTGGGTAATATGAAGGGGGGAAAGATGTCAGGCAAGGGAACTATTACTTGGACCAATGGAGACTCTTTTGAAGGAAGCTGGTTAAACGGCGTAATGCATGGATTTGGAATATACACGTGGAGCAACGGTGACTGCTATGTTGGAACTTGGACCCGGGGCCTAAAGGATGGAAAAGGAACATTCTATCCAAATGGAAGCAGGCTTCCGGCTGTCCAGCAATTATACCTCTATGCTTTGAGAAAACGAGGGTTGCTTCCAGATTTGAGAAAACAGAATCAAGTTTCCCATATTCATCATGCTTCATCGGTAGGTATGGAAGATGTCAAGGTTGGTGGAAACCGAGGTTCTCTTCGGAATCCATCTGAAAAGATCTCTAAGGGAAACTTATTAAATATTGAGCAATCTCGCGCAACAAACGTTTCTCTGGAAAGACGCTGGAGTCTAGAAGTATCCATTGAGAAAGTTATTGGACATGATTTTTCTAGCATATCCGAGTCTGTCTTAGAAGGTGGAGACAATGAGGATGACACAAATCCTCCAATCTTGGAAAGAGAATACATGCAAGGTGTCCTAATCAGTGAGCTTGTATTAAGCAATCGTTTTTCACCATCATCCAGAAGAGCAAAAAGGAGGCAAAAGAAACTTGCAAGGGAGATAAAAAGACCAGGAGAACAAATTATTAAAGGCCATAGGAGTTATGATTTGATGCTAAGTCTACAGCTTGGGATCAGGTACGTGGACTTGACCAGTGCAGATATCATCGCCTCGGCGGTTCTTTCATTTCTTGTTTTTCATATTTCCATTCTAATTAGATCCTGCATCTGTTCGAATATGTGGATATTTTCATTATTTGTTATTTTCATTAAAATGTCATCTAAATTTTCTAGTGGGTTATTATTTTTAATTCATATCTGAAAACTGTTTAGATGTTCTACCAAAAAAATAAATAAATAAATAAATAAATTGTCTTCATACATCTGTGAATTCTATTTAAATTGACTGCCTGGATATTTCTTAACAGTGTGTTGTCAGTGGGAATGTATCCCTTTTCCTTTCTTTCTTTGGAGAGCCAATTGTTAAAATATCTGACAGCATTATTATGAAAGAAGAATCTCCGTTTGTCATCCAGGATTGAAATCAAATGATCTTTCACAAATGGAGTGGAACATTTGTTAACCGATCCAAGTCATAACAGAAATAAGTGGACTGCTTCAAAAGGCTTATATGCTAGTTTGGTAGTTGATATTTTACCAAAAACAAGCTCTACCACTCCCTGCATTTGTAATCTCTACTTGCATGTTGTGAGTTAAACTGAGAGCAAGATGTAACTATGGCAAGACAAAGAACAGAGGCTACCAAGTGGCTTGGGATCAAACTAAGGAGAAAATGGTTGTTAATAAAATTGAGATAATGCGACTTGTCCTCAACTTCCCAAAGCCCAGTTGTGATGCCATATTCAATCATCTAACATGTTGGTCGAGAGTGTAGAGAGCCCTTCCGGGCTCATAATGCTTTTTAGTCACGAGTATCAATAATTCCGTGATAATCAAGATCCCCATAACTGAGCATTACTGTCATTAACAAATATACAATTTTCTTAGTGCATTGAAGAATACCTTGTGAAAGTATATACTGAGCTGTGACATCGACAAAATTACTCAAGAAATTCTGTTAAGAAATTCCATCTTTTAAGTTTGATGGGAATATAAATAAGATAAAAGTTCCTCTTACAGTGGTGAATACGATTTTGTTTAATCATGTGCTTACGGATTCCTGCATATGCAGCCCAAAATGTTCGGATATGATTGATTCTTTGTCTGCAATGTAATTTCTTGGGATGATCCATATTTGCTAATTAAAGTTGCGCATCAGTTTGGATCATATTGACCTTTACCTTCATCTTGTATAAAAATTCCAAGTACTCAGTTATTAAAATTTTGGCAGATATACTGTGGGGAAAATTACTCCCATACAAAGACGAGAAGTAAGGGCTACTGATTTTGGTCCTCGTGCCAGCTTTTGGATGAATTTTCCTAAAGAAGGGTCACAACTGACGCCTCCACATCAGTCGGAGGATTTCAGGTGGAAAGATTATTGCCCAATGGTTTTCAGGTTTGTTGTGACTTTCTTTTTCGTCCAGTAGTAAATTCTTCCTCATTTCTGTTTCAGTGATGTGATTTCCTTGCTTATTTGTTGTTGTAAGAAAATTTTATGCTTATGAAGTGTTCTATTTTTTTTTTTTTTGCGTATATGTGTTTTCTCTTTCCTTTTGATTGCATTTTTATCTACAAGCTGTCTGAAAACAATCTTGGAGTAGCTTCATTTGTAATATTGTCATTTTCTTCATACCTGCAAATTCATCACATGGTCTCTCATTGAGTTACATTGTTTAGACATATGATTGTCTTAGATGTACCTTTCCCATTCTTATTTACAGTAACTGTCGTACTTGGTGAATTCTTCACAACCTAAAACAATATTGGAGTGGTTTCACTGTTTCATTGTTCTTTGCATGGGTAAAATGGAAAATAAGTACATTATTATTTTTTTTTATCAATATTATGTCACTTGGATCACTTTTTGGCCTCTTTTTTCTCCTGTATTTTCACTTTCCCTTTTTGTTCCTGGCATCTTAAAAGTACGACTATTGACATAGACTATTATTAATTTTTCTTTTTAAATTTTGATATGCATTCTTTCTGAAGCTCAAAAGGGAATTTTTTTTTCCTTGCAGGAATCTGAGAGAGATGTTTAAGATTGATGCTGCTGACTACATGATGTCCATATGTGGAAATGATGCTCTCAGGGAACTTTCTTCTCCTGGGAAAAGTGGTAGCGTCTTTTTCCTGTCTCAAGATGATCGTTTCATGATCAAGACACTGCGAAAATCTGAAGTTAAGGTTTGATTTTTAGAACTATACCTTTCCCACTGGCCTGCTTCGGTTTCATTGCTTTATAGTTCTTGTCTAGAATTTTTTAAATGCTGACTTCTTTTTGGGGGTGATTGCATTTTTAGGGGGTGGGGGTTTATCCAGGGTATATTTTTGATGCATGACGGATTTGTTAAAACAATATTCACTCAGTTGGATATGTCATTCACTTGATTTTTAATTCAGAAATGTAGCGTTCCTAAGCCTCCTTTACCATGCACTAGATTTTTTTTATAGAACTTTGCTTGATATTCAACAGTAAACTCAACTAGAATAAACCGAGTTAGATGATTGCAAAACTTTGAACTCCTCTATGGGGTGACTCGAGCTCAAGCTACATGATTTTGTAAAGGCCTTAGCGTAGAACTGGGTTTGAACATGCATATATCACGAACATGAGAAACTACCTGAAATGTCATTAATTTTTTGAAATGCTGTGCCCTAAATGGACGTCTAAAAGGAGGATCAAAATAGAGTTAACAATGGAACTGTTTAACAGATATATTTCCAAAAAGGACGAGTATAAACAGAATAACAACTTCTCTGGAGAATTAAAATGTGGAAAAACTATTATTAAGACCTCTGATAGGTGGGTAAATAAAGAGCTCATCTGTGACCATCCAAGTAAAATGTTCTCTATTTATTATGGGGAAGAGAAGATCCATGTTAGTATTCTAATGTCCATCTCTTTCAGGAAGTTGTATGCAAGTATAATTATAACAATTTCCCTTATAAGCTTTCAATTGTTTCACTTTGTTACGTCGAGTTGCTTAACATTGAGTTCAGATAGCAGGTTCTGCCCTCTCATTGATGTTTATAATTGTACTGGCGCCATTTTCAGTTGCACCTATTAAACAATCTAGTTAAGTTATGTAGTCTTTATTTTTGTCATTTCCTATACTGATGTTTGTTAAAGTGATAATGACCAGTGATCTAACATGTAGGTTCTGCTTCGGATGCTCCCAGACTATTATAGCCATGTACGCACCTATGAGAACACACTAATAACTAAATTTTTTGGTCTTCACAGGATTAAACCTTCTAGCGGTCAAAAGGTAATGCACATGTCAACTCAGAAGATCATTTTGCCGTGGTTAATAGATATACTATGAAGACATTTTTAAACCATACTTGCTGCTACTTTTGAATGCCAGTTTTTTTAGTATTTTCAGTCAGTAATATCACCTGTGCTGAGAACATTCTTACCTGCCTCTCAGCTAGTGATATTTCCTCAACACTTCCAAAATTTTTGTGACAAATTTTATTCAACAAGTTAATTGAATTATCTACTTCATACTTTCATTCTCGAAATGAAGTAAAAAAATGTTTAATTATTCCACACGCTACCTCTACCTATAGCAATAGCTGATGGAGATCCTATTAGAGCCTTGTATAAAGAGGGTCTTTGCATTGTAATACCTAGACTTTATTATTGAATAAACTGATATTCATCTCGCTAATAGTTCTCTCTCTTCTGTCTGCTTCTTTGTTTGTCTGATTCCTCTACCCATTCTATCTACCCCTCTCTTTCCTCATCTTCTACAAGTCTCTTGCTTTGTTTGTTTGTGTTCCACGTCAGTAGCACATCCTACTTTTCTGTCTGTGGGCCAAGGTGAATATAACTTTTTCTTCTGGCATCAAGGGACAGACATATATCTTGGACTCATTGGTGCAATTTAATCGATAAACTAGTTGAGTACAGCTTAACAGATTTGCTCACTGTTCCACATTACCTCGCTTTAAAGATGATTTGATTCATGCACTGAAGAAAAACGTTTTGCTGGAAATTTCATTTTTAAATTTGATCAAACATAAGTCTCTCAATTATAGGCACATACATATATATTTAATACTTCCTACTTTGCAGTTTCGTTTCGTAGTCATGGGGAATATGTTCTGCACAGAATTAAGAATCCATCGAAGATTTGATTTGAAAGGTTCTTCATTAGGACGTTCTGCTGACAAGGTTGAAATTGACGAGAGCACGATACTTAAGGATTTGGATTTGAATTACTGCTTTTACTTGGAACCTTCTTGGAGAGATGCCCTCTTACAGTAAGTGGGGTACTTGCATGTCATTTGGTTACAGTTAATTTTGAATTGGGCTACTCTCTATAATTTTCTTTTAGCCTCCCACTTCTAACATGCTGTACCCAAATCGTGTCACTCTCGTAACAAGGACCTCTTTAGAAGGATGAGATCTTGACCTTTAACAACCCATCACGTAGCCATTAAGGCATAGCTGGTCTATCTTAATCTCAATGTTCATTGTTTTCCACTGTTAATAAATGAACTGATATAAGAACCTTACTCAGTCTCTATGGGAAAGGGGGATTTTCTTCTTTCACCTGTTTTTGGAAGTGTCCAAAGTGTAAATATACCCTAGAATGGAGATCTAAAATTGAAATATCTTATTTTTTATGATTTAATCTTTGTTTTTGTTTTTCTCCTCTTTTAATCCGCTGTATTAACTGTGAAGACTTTCTTGTCAATATAAGAAACAAATAGCAGATATGTTAACCTCAAAAGCTTGAAGAAACCGACGGCCACTGTTTTTGTTTCTCTTGCAAACACACATTCACACACCACCATCATCCTTTGTGGGTGAGAAAACTAGCGGCAACCGGAATGTAGAAGTTGTGGGTCCGAGCCTCGGTTGGTGTTCGTCTGGTTATTTTTTTGAGCCTGGATTCAAGATTTCTCGAAGCTTCCGCGTAATAGTTAGGAAGAAGTTTGAACTATATAGGCCCTAAGCTGTAGCCCAGGGCAGCACATGTCCAAATGAAAAACTAAGTTAAAAAAAAAATTAAAACTTAAAAACTTAGTCGAGGCCAAAACAAATCTTTAGCCCAACCCAAATTAAGCTTAATGCCCAATTGCTGCCGTAAGTCTCAATTGCAATAACCTGTAAGCTCATAAGGGTCAAGCAAAGAATTAGGCAGTGTGAGCTTTGAGCAATTAAATCCACCCCTAATCTGTTTGGTAGCATAGTTAGCAATATTTATTAGTCAAAAAATTTTACTTGGTCTTCCTTATAGTGTTTTAGTGTTATTACTTGTGACCATGCCTCGAGGAATATCAAATGTTGTATTTGCATGCTTGGAATTTGTTAGGAATTGGAATGAAGCAAATTAAGTTCAGAGAAGTTCTATTAAAATATGTAGAAGCATTAGGCAGGTGTTTGAAACCAATATAAGATTTCATGATCTTTTAAACCCCCTAATCAAGAGAGAGTTTACTACTTACTCCTAAAATTTTAACAAAGGTTAAAATTTCTACTGGGCTAACCAACTTGTACAGCTAAGCATGTATCAAGATTGAAAACTTGCCATACTAGAACACAAGATGCCATTCTTCTTCAACTTTATTTGACAATGAATGAATGGTAGATAAATAACCTATGACTGCTAAGTCATTTTCTGTGTGTGTGTGTGTGAGAGAGAGAGAGAGAGAGAGGGTAGTTATCGTGTTACTACTTTTAAGCTTTAAGCCCCGAAAATAATCTATAATTGATTGTATAGAGAAATAAGCATATTTCCTTATTGGAACGGATCGATTTAGTTCGATTCCGGTTAAACTTGGTCAGTCTTTGTTTCCATTATAACCTAATCTTACTAACCCCTAAATGGACATTTTTGCATTTGTTTTCCATACTTTTTGTCGTCATTTCTTTTTCATCTTAATGTAATGTATTGATCATATGCATATGGTGGGGGTAAGGCTCACTAAGTCCCCTTAATTAGGTGCCTTTTGTTTTTAAATAAATAAAAATGTCGTAGTTTCGAAGTTTGTATTAAAAAATTTATATGAGCACCCCTTTGGTTGAATCCTGGATCTGCCCGTAGTTTCAAGATTGCGTCGTGTGCAAGTGTTTGTGCTGTTTATACGGTTGCTGGTGCTTCTAATTGTTTCTACTTTATGCAGGCAGATTGAAATAGATAGCAAATTCTTGGAAGCACAAAACATAATGGATTACAGCCTCTTGCTAGGTGTTCATTATCGAGCACCCCAACACCTACACTCTCTTATGTCTTACAACCAGAGGATGTCGGTTGATGGATTGGGAATTGTTGCAGAAGAAGGTTGGTTTTACGTTCCGTAGTGTTTTTAATAGCCTCGTGAACCTGAGTTTACCTGAACTTCTCTTGAGCATAAAAATTGTGAATGCATTTAAATTCTGATATTTTGGTTGCCCTTCATATGCTTATTTTTTATATGGAGCGTAATAAAAGAATATCTAGTCTGTGGCAATATTTTAGTTGCCAAGACCATCACATTGTGTCAGACCCGGTAATTATACCAGTGATCACTATCTTGATAAAAAAATATGAGAAATTACCACTGTTGGCCTCTTAGGAGCATGTTTGGCCAAGCGTAAAAGGTACTTTCAAGTAACTTGGCTAAATTCACCACATTTTGGGGATAGCTTTGTGTCAATTTACAATTTTAATCTTTGCTGATTTATTTAAATGGTTTCATACTGTTAATTAGCGGGATGTAAATTTCTTTAAAGGGATTTGGCTTAATCTTTTTGCCGATTTATCTGAGTGGGCATAGTTTTTTGTAGTATTAGATATGTTATTCATGATTACTAATTCTACATTCCCACGCGATTGACAACGTACTTGTTACTTTCAACTGCTGATTGTACTACCTCAGAGTCTATGGAGGATGAAATATCTCCACAAGGCCTTGTTTTGGTCCCTCGCGGAGCTGATGATAATAGTGTTGTTATTGGCCCTCATATTAGAGGTAGCCGATTGAGAGCGTCATCTGCTTCTGGAGTTGAGGAAGTGGATCTTCTCCTTCCTGGTACAGCAAGGTATTTCCATGAAACTTTAAGATGTAATATTTCTTTGATTTCTGTTTAGGTTCTGCTACAAGCCACTGCATTTTCGTCCTTGATTGGCATTCCAATTGCTTTAACTGGTGTCTCAAAGTAACTTATCTTCTGCATAAGCTAAATTCTCCGGTAACAAATGCATATTTATTGAAATTTAGAAACATATTAAAGGACAAGGTTGAAGTATTGCTGATTTAGTTAATGAAGCTGTCCATAAGATTAAAAGCATCCATCAAACATCTAAAATCACTAGCACGTTTTTACCACATGAAGATGGTTGTGACTACTGACTAAGCAAATAGAGAACATGGTTTCTTTTTTAGATAGATAGGACACCCAAACATGATTTTACTTATGAATGACAAGTAACCAAAATCATAATGGTATGCTCGATAAAATCAGATAAACGGTAATTGAAAAAGAATAAGAAGCTAAAATCTTCGTGTTTCTCGTCTATACTGTATAATATGACATGCCAAACACAGAGTTGAGGAGATAGACAAATGAATTTAAGAGAACCCTCAAGATTGACTTAAATAAATGAGATCTAGATTAATTTCCTACTTCTGTCTATTGATGGTCATAAATTGAAATGTTCATTACTTGGTTTCGCTCAACAGACTCCAAATCCAGCTTGGAGTGAATATGCCAGCAAGAGCAGAGCGTGTCCCTGGGGAAGGCAATATTCAGATGTTTCATGAGGTGTACGACGTCGTCTTATACTTGGGTATTATTGACATATTTCAAGAGTACAGCATGAGTAAGAAGATTGAACATGCATATAAATCTATTCAATTCGATTCAGTATCCATATCTGCTGTCGACCCTACATTCTACTCTCAGCGCTTCTTACAATTCATTCAAAAGGTTTTTCCGCAAAATGCTTTGCAAGATTAGTAGACCTGAACTCGATACTTATCCCTGCCTCCATTTATAAGAGCATTTTTCTCCTTGAATGAACAGATGTACACTATATACTGCTATATTTATATTGAGGTATAGAAAAGATGGTTTTTATTGCATCTTAAGTCATGAAGTCGTCACAATCGTATTGAACCTTAGGTTTGAGTAAGCTTGAATTATTTCGAGTAATTTAATATTTCCAAGTTTCTAAATTTTGTAATGTGTGGCAATGTATTTCGATCAAGTATCAAGCGTTACAAGTATATGCGTTCATATGCGAAACATATGCACAAGTATGTAGTTTTCAATTTTAATATTATTTTGAATATTATAAATTAATAAATAAAATAATGCATTATTTGAACTTTATACATATTCTTCAATTTTCTTTTTTTTTTTTAAGGAAAAAAAAAACATATAAATCATGAATACTACAATTACTTGAACTTTATATATATTCTTCAATTTTTTTTAAAAAAAATTAATATTGATCAGAATCATAAATATTATACTCGAAGTTTCTACAACTCGAATTAGGTGAGATAAGAAAATGGAAAAAAAAATGCATCTTCAAGTTTCTACAACTCGATGAAGATCTTGACAATGAAATTATAGGAAGATTAAAGGTAGCTCAAGCTCAACGTAGATAGTTTGCAATTCTACGAAAAAATCATTTTGATTTTGATTTTTTTTTAAGCATCAAAACCCTACATATTGCAGTATATAATTCATGCGCCCAGACATTGTAGGCTAATTTGATGGTCGTTGGACTAACTCGATTATTTTAAGTTATAAAATTGAGTTAAGACTTTACATTGCTATTTTTAATACAAATGCGTGCAAATTTTGAGGTTTAAACACACACATTCAATCAACGAAATGGGTTGACAGCATTATGACGCGCACACTCCATATGCGAGACGTTAGCATACGAAGCAAATGCGCATATTTTAAAATGCTGAATATTTCAAACACATTTAATATGTTAACTTCTTCTAGATCAAAAATTACTTGTACCATACTGTCAAAATAGCGACCTATTTTACTAAGATGAATATTTTTTTTTCAAATAAATTTAGAAGTAAACGTCTTGAGCTTAGACATCATGCTCAAGCAGCAAACTTGTCCAGTGGAATCTTACTTACCCTGTCAAACTGAGGGCAATTGCTCTACTCCAATGTTCAAGTGGATCACATACCCCCTCTCCCGAATGTGACCTCTCTTTGCAAGAAAAGAACACATGATACTCATTCTTGGGCAAAGGAATATATGTACGAGTCACGTATCACAATATCGCTTTGAAAACGGTTACAAGCAGAAGGCTAAAATGCAGCTGACATTTGTTTCACGGAGCCAACAAACCTCAATCTCCAAATAGCCAGTAAAGACAAGCGAAAAAAGGAAAAAGAAAAGGTGAGGGTTCCAAAACAGATAATCTAGGATCAATAATGGTGCATTATCAATCAAATCATAATAAGATACAACCGTCAAGAACTTGGCCTGAAATTCAATTAGTACCTAATTAAATGCTTCTATGCATTCGAAACCAAACCTATAAGAATTCACAGCACATATGGAGAGAAAAAAAAATACTATTTTAATTGATTGTCTTTGCATTCAATAGCAAAGCCATTGTTTGTTCCTCATTATTTCAAAAAACACATTTTTATTTTTTATTTTCAATCAAGTTTTTTGAAAAAAAAATATTACACATAAATT